>LOJH01039375.1:0-14856 GCA_001685095.1 Ellobius talpinus | reverse complement strand
AGAAGGATATAATATTACCTAAATAAACAGGAAGTACATTGTAAGCAACTTCCAGAACTCTAGAAATGACAGAAATATCTTACTACCTGGACAGTCACCCAAAGTTCTTCTGTACCAATAAGGCATCCATCTTCAGCCTACAGGCCCATAGTATCCAGCAGACTTTTTCATGAAGCAGGAAATTTCAAAGACAATTTATCCTATATTGGCAGTTTTTCAGTTACTTCTTCTGTGTCCTACAGAATGTCTGGCAGACTCTTTCATGAGGCAGGAACCCTGAAAGATTGTCTCACCTTTAAGCAAGTTCAACAGTCATTTCTCTGTGGATCCTGCATGTTCAGATCATCTAACAAACTCCATAAAGAGCCTCTTCAATGCCTATCTTCTAGTGAATTGTATTTAGACATATTTGTGGCAATGTCATAGATGCTTCAAAGTAGTAAAGAAATTGAAAGGACCCTTATTCCATCACATATATACCACCCCCACCAAAATCCTTGAAGCTGCATTTGAAAGGAAGTTGTGTATGCCTCTGCTACCTTACAGTGAGTCACAGGGTTAAAAAAACAGGCTCTGAACTCAATGCTCCAGAATTAACTGTGATCAAGGTACTTAACCTTTCTGAATTCCAGTTTCTTTGTGAGTATCATGAAGAAAATACATTCCCTGCTAGTGAAGTTATTGTAGGTGCAAAGATTGAGCTAATAAAATGACCAACAAAGTGCAAAGGTATGGAGATCACTAGAATTATCTATTTTTTGCTACTATGTTGCCCTCTAAATATTAGAGAATAACAGTGCTAAGAGATATGATAGTGGACTCCCTTTAATTCTTTTCTTGGTCCTCTTTTTTCATGATCTTGACATTCTTATTTCTTTCTCTGCCTTGGGATAACAGCAAGCCATGTTTAAATGCATGTTATGATTATGGAGCTAATAGAAACTCCATTCTCTATGCCATCAAATCATTACATTTATATACGGATTTAACATTGCTAAATCCTGAATAGTGGTTAATGTCTATAGCAGAGGACAACCATTAGTAAATTTGTGAGTTTGAATACCACTTAGCTTTACTGACAGAAATAATCAGTGAGAGTGTAAGTAATTGATTCAAATTAATGCAATGGCTGTATTGGGGCTATCTTGGCCAGACAGTCAGGCATGTGCCCTACCCAACTCTACTGCTTACTGGGAATGAAGAAGCATGATGGATAGAAAAAAAGAGTAGTGATTTTTTTCATTGTTTCTCTGTTTTCCAGAGTCAGTTTTGTAAAGAAATAGCTTTGGGATATTATTAATGACTCTTGTGTGAAAATTGGCTCTATGGTTAATGAGATTCATGAAACACAGTTATTTTTTTACAATGTTAAGCAGAATTAATTACTGAAAGATTGTTTAGACACTATTTAATTATTTATAGTTAAAATCCAAAAGACCTAGAGAAGTGCTGACTAATAGAAGTGTTGCTTGGGTCATATGTCTATTAAGATTTTCCCAGAAGTCACACTAATAGACACATTCATTTTAATGTTTCTTAACATATCAAAATATTATAATTTTAATATATAATCAGTATAAAAATTGAGACATTTTATATTTCATTCCACAATGTGTCCAAAGTCCAATATGTGTTGTAATCTTGCAGCATCTCAATTTCATTTGTGGATATTTCATGTTCTTGGTGACCAGGAAGGAAGAGTGGCTATCACATGTCAGGGAAAAGGCAGACTGCAACATTTCTCCAACTTTATTGTTTTTCTTAAGAATGTATTTGATGGGTTGGTTATATTCTATATAGTTTGTGAAGTGATGATCTTTGAAAGGGAGGGATGCAAGAGGGAGAAGGTCTGGACACATGCTGTGATGTTGGTTCTTGAGCAAACATAATGCTTGTATGAATATTGTGGATATTAACTGAGCATTACACATGTGCTCATGTCTATCAATGTGCAGGAACAGAACAGCGCTCAGTTGAGTTGGATATAAAATAGCAGTAGGAAGCTAGATCTTCAAGACTAGCAAGAAATAGGAAGGAGAGGATGCTACTTGGAGCAAGAGGGTGATGAGTTGAGGAGCCACCTCAACTCAACTAGGCAAGGTCTTGCTACTCTGACACAAGGAGCCTTAAGCATTTCTCTCTAAAAGTAGTCATTATCACAACTGAAATGAAAACAAGAAGTGAAAAGATTCAGCTCTCAGAGTTGTCTATCCTGAGTCATGCCTCAGCATTTCTAAGACGTTCAATAGTTGAGGGTTATTGGATAGCTATTCTGTGCTTTGCATCTTCAACTTATCTTAGATTGAATTCTTGGGGATTTCTTTACATTTATCTTGAAGGGGTGCAGCCCCAGCTATTTCCCCAACACCCTACAGTACCTTGATGACTGCCTTGGCCCTTGTATTTTCCTGGGGAAAGGGAGTTCAGTGTTTACTTCTCCAAGCAAATGAAACACTCATAGGGTTTTAAGATCACACAGGATCCATTGGCAAAGACTGAAACAGGTTTCTGCACTATATAGGTTTCTAATGCAAACATTCTCTGTTGCAAACTTTGAAATTTAGCAAGACAAAATCCTTTTCAAAAAGTTTGCTCAAGGGAAGGAGAGACAGGGTGAACAGAAGTGTAATATGTACAATTGTAGTGCTATGGATGGGAACATTGATAGCACTTGATTTAATTATTCTTTCATCTAGGCTTATTTCACTCTGGAAGATCAATATGCTTGTTCTCATCTCAGGCAGCAATGATTGCTACAATCTAAACATAAATTTAATCATGTGCTGCCATCCCAGTGTTTATAGACTCTGTCAAAGACATAGACTATTATAATTATTTTCTCAATCATTCACCATGAAAGGAACACTCCAGGCAACAATAAAGCCCAACTTAATCACTAGAAACAATATCAATTCAACAAACGGATCTTATTAGATAGCCATTTAGGAAAAAAAAGTAAAGCTCATTTCCCAATATTTTAATTTTCTGCTAAATTTCAAATTGTGTTTACATGCAGAAATTGAGCTATGGGTATATTTTATATGAATATTTAAGTGAAAAAGTGTTATGAAAATTGTTATTAAAACTGATTCCCAATGCAGCAGATGCAAATTTCTGCCAAAATCAAGATTAGTTTAACAATTTAATTTCTAAAAATATTACTGTGTATTATTGCTACTAATGAGTGCAGAACACAAATATGAATAAAAGTGAATATATTAAAATGTTAGGAGCTAAGCAATTGTTAGAAAATTGCCAGTTTAGGCACCTGCCAAAAGCCCTTTAAATCTAAGAGTTTTGAGATGAAACTAAGGTAAACTACTAACTAGGAAATTGCTGGGGGAAATTTCACCCACAGATGCACTCTTCTCTGTGTTTTCAGCATGACTTTGCAGTACAAATAGTGGCAAACCCAGATGTGTCTGTATCAGTTCCAAAGCAGGGGCTTGAGTGATGACTCAGGTTAATAGGATTTGCTGCTCTTACATGGGAGATGAAGGTTTGGTTTCCAGCACACAAGGTGGATTGTAACTTCTCATAACTACAGTTCCAGGGTATTCAATGCCTTCTGCTGACCATGCACATAGTACACTATATAAGTTCAGACAAAATTCTCATACACATAAAATAAAGCAAGTAAATCATTAAAAAGAAAACACAGCAGTAATCCAATCTTATGTAAAAATCACATGCAGTAATGCTATGTTACTGATGGGAACTGGAAGTGTCCACAAACATGTTTTTGTGTGTACATGTGTGTTTGTATGTACCTGTTTGCTTTTATATGTAGAGGTGAAGTTACATTTGTATGAAGAGGAGTTCAATTCAAGTATATTATTTTTATCTATAAATAAAATGAATAAAAGTCTCTCGAGGGAAAACAAACATATTTGATAAGAATAGAAGCTGCTAATGTAATAATAAGAATCCTATTTCAAAAAGAATCTTAAAACTCCTATAGACTCATGATAAAGTTAGGTACAGTTGAGTTCCTTTTCAAAGAAGTGTTGAAAAGATTCCAGATTAAAATGACAGAAGAAGCTGGAAAGAAAGCAGGATGCTGCCCCTCTGCCATGTATACCAGGTAAAGATGCAGGATGCTACACCAGGCAAAGATGCAGGATGCTGACCCTCTGCCATGTACACCAGGCAGAGATGCAGGATGCTGACCCTCCACCATGTACACCATGCCAAGATGCTTCCCCTCCAGTATCGGCCACTGCAATCAGTTAACAGGCTCCTAAGCAATAAGAAGCTTTTTAATTTATGTAGCATCACTTGCCAGTTGTGGGTCTTAATTTTTGTACTTCCAGGTTGTTATTCAGAACATTACCTGGGATATATCCAAGGTGTATTCCCTCCTCTTTCCTCTAGAAATTTCAGAGTTTCATGTCTGACTTTGGGTCTTTGGCCCACTTGGCCTTCATTTTTTGTGCAGAGTGAAAGAGAAGAATGTCGTGTCATTCCTCTGTGTAATGATATCCATTTCCCCAGCACTGTTTGTTAAAGATGTTGTCTTTTCAAAATCTGTGTCTCGGCATCTCCATCAAAAGAGGCAGCTGTAGGTACATGGGCTTATACCTGTGTCCTCAGTTCTGCTCAGATGATCAGTGTGTTTGAATCTACATTGTTATAAGTACTACAGCTCTGACATACAGCTTGAAATCAGGAGTGATAATCCCCCTAGAATTCATCCATCCATCCATCCATCCACCCATCCAACCATCATCTATCTGTATTGGTCCTTTGGGGTATTTTGTGCTTCCACATGAATTCTGAGATTTTTTTCATTTCAGTTTCTGTGGAGATTTTCTTGTGAATTTTCCTGGAGATTTCATTGCATCTCTAGATTGACTTTGTCACAGAGATCATTTTCATTACATTGATCTTATCAATCTTTGAGCATGGAAAGTTTTTCCATCTTCTGTTATCTTTTTTGGTTTCTTTCTTCAGTGTTTCAAAGTTGTAATTATAGTCATCTTTCACTTCCCTGGTTAGGTTTACTTCATTTTTCTTTCTTTTGGATGCTGCAAGGGATTAAATCACTGGATAATGCTGATCCTAAAGCATTCAGTACTGCAAACATACACTTACCAAGCATGCTGTCTTCAACATTTATGGCTGATATTTGTAGTTGGGATCACTTTTGATCTGTTTTCTATTTTCAGCAAGTTATCATCATAATACATACGCAAGTATAGATGCTGCTCTCTGGGTCAGAGGAATGGAAGGATATATAGCTTCAAATGAAAGCTATTTTAGCTTGTGAGAGCTGATTAGATGGGAAATCCAAGGCAAGTAAGGTTTGATGTTACTTTGTTCTCTTAAAGACAGGTAAAATAAACAGGCTGGGTACACAGAGGACATTATTCTTAAGCCTTGAGTGACATAGAGTTGTATTATTAACTCATCTGTGGCATAACTTTTCAGTATTTTTGAATGTAAGTGATATTTTAATAAAATTATATACATATACACACATATAAACAACAACAATAATAAAGAAGAAATTGTAAATTTGGGAGTGGGAGAATGGGAGGCATTGGAAGAGAGAGGGAGGAGCAGGTCCATGCAGTGCTCACGCAAGAAGTTCTCAAAAAATTATTGAATCAAAACAGTTAATATCTAGTAAATTCTAGAACATACCCTCCCTCCCAAAAAGGAAAAAAAATATGAAAGCATTCTGTTTAACAAAGCCAATTGTGAGCCTGTGGAGCAGTGCAACTATGGAGCTATCCTTAGATCGTATATGCTAGGTCCTATGTTCTTAAACTACACCTCTCTGGGAGTAACACACACACACACACACACACACACACACCACATTCGTACACATGCTCACTTCCTGACACACACATATTCTATAGTGATTGAATTAAATTTTTCTACTGACCAAAATGAAATATTTTTTGTGAATGGTTGTGAAGTGAGATTTATCAATGAAACCATTCAGCTGATGCCCTTGCTCTTCTCTGATTTTTCAACTTTTCTTGTCTTGGAGAAGTATTTTAGCATTCAAAATCCTTACCCTGAAGAACATTTGGAATCCTCTGCACATCCTTCGCAGGTATGACATTCATATATCACTGTGTCTCGAGAGGGTTGTCTTCAAGACTCATTCATTATGTGCTTTTGTCACTTTATGAATTTTAAATTATTTTAATCTTTGGAATTGTGTCTATCATTTTGTTCCAGAAAATAAGAAAAAAGTTTGCTTCTATGACGAGCAAGAAACCATTTCTTCAGTTTTATAAGTCTACAAGCATATAACATAGAAAAAAGATCCGCATATAAAATTCTGTTCATGGATGATGCACACAGGTTTTTAGAAGAGATTGTGACTCAAGCTTAATGCTGGATAAGGTGAAAATGTCTTGCCCCTTGTTTTTCCCTTTTTCTTTCTATTAAAAAGATACCTGTATATATTTGATAAAGAAGAACTCCAAATACAGTTTTCAGAATCACGGGAACTACTAGTCAGTGCTTCATGTTAGACATTCTCATAGTCATATTTTATCGAAATCCTCAAGCTTTCCTCACTATTTGGGTATAAATTAGAAAAACATAGGGGTGGAAGCATGACTCAGTGAGTATTGTTTATGCCAGTGCTGGACCAAAGTTTAATTCCCAAGAGTCACATGGTAGAAGTGGTAAACTGACCACACACACACACACACACACACACACACACACACACACACGCACACACTACAACCCTTTAATATATATGCTATCAATGAGGTTAAGTCTGGCCGTGTGTTCATACTTATTTAACACTTGGCTTTTGATGGGGCAAAGACCTGAATTTTAGCATTTGCTGCTTCTGTGGGGTGAGTGCTGTCCCCGTGCCTGACTTCCAGCTCCCAGGAAGAAAGAGCTAAGGACTCATCCAACATTCCGCAGTAACTGATCACACAAATAACCTCGAAAGCATAGAGAGCAGATGTGTAGGTCACTGGACAGTTTGGGGTAGCTGATTATCTGCTCTCCCCACATGGGTCCTGGGAGTTCAACCCAGGTCATCAGGTGTTATGGTAAATGCTTTTACCCGCTGAGCTGTCTCTTGGGCTCTTTTAATATCACTTGCTATCTGAGGAAATTTGGGGAGAATTAGCTAAGTAGCCTCTCTCTCTCTCTCTCCCTCTCAAACTCCAACTACTTTTCTTTTGTTATTTGTTTTTTTAAACGTGACAAAAACACAAAATAAGAGTATAAAATAAAAATGTTTTCCTCCTGGCCCAGAGACCAGGACCTCTTTCCAGAGGAATATTATCTCACTAACTTCTTTCAGCTTCAAATTCTCATTAAAGAATTGGTCAGTTCATACCCATACACATTCATACAGTAGTCCATACCTTGTTTTCACCAAGCATTGTGTCTTAGAAACTGCCCCACTAAAGTCCACACAGAGATATCTCATTTTTTTTTGTCTAGGTGCATAAAGCTCTGCTATACGCACACATCAACAGTGGTTTCAACAATCTCATGTTGAAAATTCAGGTTCTCCGTACTGCTTTCTGTGAGACTTACCAGACAGTTTGAGAACTGTGTGTGTGTGTGTGTGTGTGTGTGTGCATGTATGTATGTGTGAGTGAGTGAAGTGATATCACACAACAATTTCATGAAAGGAAAGTTGCCCAATCAATGCTCCCTTCATTCATACTATGAGGAACTGCTCTGAGAATTTAGTGCAATAAAGTCCTTAGTGCAGACTCCAACAAAGCAGACAATAGGTATCATTTTGAGGCTTTGGCTCTCAACGCCTTCAAGCAAAGCAAGCTCCAGCAGCGTGAGGGTGATACTGAAATGGAGATGCATGCAGGTGCTGGCTGTTGGGAGAACACATATTCTGTGACTAGGATGTGGGACAATATCAAAGGAGATAGAGGGGGGTGCCATTATATGACTTTCCCCCCTCAAACAATAAACATGGACACAACAGGAAATGGTCTTCCTAAACCCAGTTATCAGGTTCTAATTATTGGTATTATTCTTATAATTGCATTACTATTCATCAGCTCAATGATCAGCTTCACTTGTCACAGAAAAATCAATATGGCTGGTGTCATCCTCACTTGACTACTACTCTGTTGTGTTTTATGTAAGCATTTAAAGCAAAAGAAGATAATTCTTTAGGCTAATTTATTACTGAATTCAGAACATTAAATGACCTCCTTTGATGGGCAAAAAGCAGCAGACTGGAAACTACTTATGCTTTCCTATATCCACAGTCTAAGCCTTTGGCATTGGAGCTGATGTATTGACTCTGTTGTGTCATTCATGCCAGAACAGGGCTTCGTGAAGCCCACTTCTTATTTTTTGTTTTAAACTTTCTCCTTTTTGAAACAAACAACTTCCTGTATCTGTAGTAGGAGAAATGCTTCTTTCTTGCTGAGTGCTTAAAGTTTCCACATTGAAGAAAGGTTGCAGGTTTATTCTGGCTTTCCATTTCCATGTATTGGAATTGCTTTCCTAGCATCTCCTTAGCATTCAATGACTGAGAGTTTCTGAAAACCCGGGCACTGTGTGTCCTACTCCTGGAGTAATCGTGAGAGGCAAAGAAATTATTGGAATTCATTATGTTTCTCCCCTCTCTAGCTTCAAGAAAGTTAACTCAAATGATACTTCCATGGTCTTCCATATTGAAGTTCTTCAGTTACTCCACAGTGAGCCCAGGCAGAGGCTAAGCAACTTCCTGGCTGCTGCCCCTCCATATGTACTAGCAATATACCCACTTATTCTGCATTCCTGGGGGGCTCAACAGAACATAAGCCACAACTTATGGGCCTGTTAGCAAGCTGCTCCTGCTATGGTGCTGGTAAAGATACTTTGTGAATATGGTTGGGTTAACTAACTGGGCACTACACAATAAAAATCAGAGAAAGCAGGGGGTTGGATCAGACAGAACCTGAAGGGAACAGGATTGGGGGCCTAGTGTGTGGCTGCCTGGGAGGCAATATGAGCTGCAGAGATCTCCTTCCTTCTTCCCACACAATCTGAACTCTTAAATCCTCTGTCACACTTCTGTGTCTCCCATTCCCACTACCATAATCATGACCAAACCAAAAGAAGGTCTTTCACCTAAGCTGATGTTGCTCACTCAAACAGTAAGTGACTCAGAGTCCTGGATCTTAGACCTTCTCAGAAGCGTACTTGCTGATGCCTTTCCAGCTGGACCAGCATACCTAAGCTTTCTAGGCCTGAATCTAACACATCCTACCTATCCCGTGGCACAGTACTGGGGAACCAGCATGGCCTTGACTCCCGCGTGTGTGTTGTTTGGTTCTTTCTTTGTGAAGCATGGACAAGGGGACAGAAACATTCTCGTCAGAACCAGAGTTCCCACCTACTCTACTCAACACAACTGCTTAGCACCTCTTCCTCTAGATTTCTCCTCTGTGTTTTCCATTTTTCTGCCTTTTCAATAACTTTTCCTGCCCATGCCCAGCAGGTCCATCTATACTTTTCTTAACCCTGTGCATCCCAACAAATGTGTGGGATGTGTGGTCTTCACACCTCTCCTCCTCGTTACTCTCTATCATCTGCTTGCTCTCTCTTCAGCCTTTCCCCATGGCCTGTTTCCACCTCTGCTTCCCTATAGGACCAGCAGGCTAGTACTGCTATCTTGTTCCCTCACACTTAGTATTTTAGAATCTAACTCCACAACCCACTTTGCTTTGTGTTCATACCTTCTGCAAGAGCAGCTTTCACCCAAGGCACTAATGACTTTTGCATTGTGGACAAGAGAGACTCCCTGTTGACCCCTAGCACTGTTCACTGCAACCAACCCCATCTGTCATCCTACCTTGTATTCTGGAATCCAGACCTCTTCCCACTTCTGTGGTAAATTCCCCATTGTTCATCATCGTCTCTTTTTTCCTGTCATTAAAATAGCGATATTCTTCAGGATAGATCCTGGCTCTTTATTGTGACACCCTTTTCTGAAGGTCCAGTTATCATTTGTATGATAATCACTCCAAAATTTATATCCCTATATTTGAATTCTTTCACACACAATCAATACATATTTAATGGCCTGCTGGATACCATCCTCAGTATAATCACAAATTCAGCATCACAAAACTGCCTTCTTTCTGTCAGTCACCAAATCTGGCTAAACTACATGTGCGGATGAGGACACCACACACAAACACACACACACACACACACACAAAGGGTTTTGTGTTTGTTCCTCATGTGTGGCAATGATCTGATGACTTTCTTGACTCTCCTACCTGACTCTCTTAGTTAAGGTACTTAGGGATGCCCCTACTCTACTTGCTGGGTCCTTTCACATTTCTCAGTCCAGATCTCATTGCCTCTGTTATTTCTTCTCTGTTCCCTCATTGCTGCTAAGAGAAATTTCTAAAACATTTGTATCGAAAAGTTCTCAGCTTAAAACCAACCAGCTGCCTCTGCGATACTCTAAATGCAGCCCCAAACTCAGAAAGTCCCTGAGACTAAGAATACTTGGTCTTATCATCCAGCCCCCTTTCTTAGAATTCCCCAGCTGTGTTTCCTGCTCACTAAGTCTTGCTGCTCTCAGGGTGCATGGAAACTCTCTTTGCATTCGCCATCTCATCTCCCAACACTTACAGGTCAATTTTTGCTAGGACGTTTTCCTGACCACACAGTGAGTGATGTTTGTATTTTTCCCAATGTCATATAGTCTGCCTGCCTTCCTTTTCCTGAGCTATCAGCTTTCAGGGGCTGGTAAATTCACCTGCCTATTTTTCCCAGTGCTGCCAGCCTCTAAAGTGGAAGCCGCATGCCTTGTCTTATGTTTGTGACTCTGGTACCTGATGCAGTGCTTGGTACAGAATAGGTTTTCCATAACGAGACTCGCTGAATAAATGACTCCCACTCTAAGCCTCAGCCTTGTCCTATTTCCTGTAACTCAGCCACACGCTGAGCTTTCCTAATTGTTTCCAGCTAGTACCTTCATTTCAATACACTGCAAACTAAGCTCAACTTCCTCCAAGTCTCCAGACTTTCTTGTCTCTCCATGGCAACACTATTGTTCCAATCCCTGGGGCTCCAAACCCTGGCATCCTTTCTGACTCTTCTCCCTCCTCTGCCAGGCGTATCCAATGAACTGTCAAATCTGTGAATTCTGCTTTCACAAAGTCCCCGATCATTTCCTTCTTTTATTACTCCTTCTGCTATAACCCAAAAGCAGAAAAACTTGTTAGAATTTAACTAGATGATGAAGATACTGACTCTCATGAGTTGGCTGCTAATATCATGCTAATGTGTCCCATTATTAATCTCTGAAATGTACAGTTTTAATTGTATCATTTCCTTCTTAAGAACCCTCAAAGACTCTACTTAGTTAAAAACCATATAATCTAAGAGTTAAGGACTTCATTTACTTCATGTCCTAATCTAGCTGTTTGTGGTTAACTCTTACTATGTTTTTGAGACTGTGATGTATCAACCCAACAGCTCTATGTCCAAGCATCAACAATGTCCAGGGTGTTGGTCTGCTAATGGGCAGACCCTCTGCACACCCCCGTTCTTATGTGGAAATCCTCATGGTCCATCAAGCCTTCCCAGCTTTGCTAAAGTATGGTCTCTCCTGCTTTGTTTCTCTCTCTCAGAGTTCTCAGTAATGTCACGTCACTGGTCAGATTTTGCTCTTGATTGTGATCCTGTGACTCTGACGAAGAACGTTGTTTTCCTTTTGATATATTTATTGGTGATAGATGACAAGTGATAGATGGTTTACTCACTTCTTTGTTATCAATCCATCTCGGCACTAATCATCAACTTCTTTTAAGATTAGCAGAAAACTGCCCAGGTGTCAAGAGATGGAGGCAGGGATCAAGGTATAGTAACTGGAATCAGAAATGCCCAGCATGCAGCTGAATGACAGGAAATAGAGCTAAGGTGCTTAGTGCACATGTGCACACACATACACACACGCACACATACACACATGCACACACACACACACACACACACCTCACAGTGTGCACCAACTCAGACACTCAGTTTCTCCCTGAAACACAGAGGCACTTGGCTCTGCTTTCCTGCTTTCTTTGCATACACTTGCACAGGAAACAGACACTAATACATCAGTCATGGTTTCTCTTTTACATTCCCATAGCATTTGAAGCACTGTGGGGTTAGTACCTTGTTCTCCTTCCTGTGTGAAGCTTTCTCCCAGAACCATATACTCAGTGAGGAGGCCTCTCCTGGCTATCAGCTGTGCCTTTGTTTCCCAGGGGTTTCAGGCAACCACTGGGCTGCTTTGGAAAGTGCTGTCCTTTCCAGGTGGGCTTCGTAGTCACATTTCCAGAATAAGCTGCCAGCCCCTCTGGGTCTTCAGAATGATAGGGGTTGATCTTGATCTGAACAAAAGGAACTTCATGCCTGACTTGTTCCCCTTGGAGAACAAACATAGCCATGTTTACCCTCACCAGGGTACATTTGAAAGCTGAAAAAGGACCAGGCATATTCATCCCTTTCCTGTCTAGAGTAATGGGCAACCCAGCTGGGATGGTTACTGGACTCTCAAAGAAACAGGCAAAATTTTGGCAAGTCACTGGGAGGCTTAGCAACAAAATTCCCTTCCCCATCTTCTTTCCCATCCATTCGGAATGAAACCTGCCTCCAAACAGCATGAAACCCCTGGGAACTTCTTGTACCCTTTCAACAAGTCAGCTGGATGAAGGGCAATGACTCAGTCTCCTCTGCCCTCCAAAGTCAGTGCCAGCTCTGGCCAGGCAGCGATTCTACTGTCCTAAAAGGAACTATTTACCTCGGCTTCCCTCCCAGACTCCAGTCAGTCTCGCTGATGCTTCAGGCAGCATCAAAGAGGGTGTGTGTACTGTGTTTCATTGCTTTTCAGCAAATATCTTTTTGATGGCCTGTGTGGAAATGCGCCCATCTACCAATGGGAGTCTCTTGTCAAGAAGAAAAGCTCAATGCAAATGAAAGAACTCGCCTTCTTCCTTCCCTTTTAGTAATTTTTGTGTTAGTGATGGTGCTGGGAGTAAATGAAGATCAGCACTGCCCAGTTACACCCAGGCTCTGTTGACTCTTAACCATTATAATCGGCTAATTAAGCTGGAAAGTGTCACATTACATGTGGTTCAGAAGAAATAATTCATACATAGAAACACACACCTCACACATGAAATACACACACAACAAGTACACAACACACACAATTCACACAACATATACAACACACATGAAATACACAGACAACACATATACAATGCACATACAATACACGCAGAATTCATACACAATGCACACACAACACACATAACACACACAACACACACATGACACACTGCACACACAACACACACAACACACAAAACACACAAATAAAATACACACACAGCACATGATACATACATACAACATGCACAATACACACACACAACACACTGTTCTGTATGTCTATGTTGATCTATAACTTCTCCTGACTTGGATCAGAGCAGCAAGGCTGCAGGCAAATTGAGACCCAGAGACACCTTATTGCCTGATGACTGAGAGAAGCTACCCACCCATCTTGCCTCTTTCTTTTTCCTCAAAAGGAGAGGGCCTGTCACTCTGCTCAGAGAAAATGAATCATGAGGTCAAGGGTCACAGGTTAGTAGTCTATAAAGTTTTATGACCTATAGCAGATAATTACTCCTCACTGGGGAGAGAACCCTGGTCTTGCTCATTTCTTCTCTCACTCAGAGTTTAATTTCCTTGCTGCGGTATTCAATCGGCAAACATTGCTTCCTCAGTGTTTCTATTATTTATTCTTCACTATCTCCCTCATTTTTGCCACCATTTTCCCTGCTTCTTGTTTACCCTAGTCATGTTATTACTGTTTTATTTGTTTCAGTCAGCTCTCATTCCTCTGAAGAAACTGTTCATGAAGACTGGCTTATCTAGAAAAGTTTTCTTCCTTGAAGAAATGTTGAATTAAATTGTAGAGATAAACCCTTCATGTTCTTGTAAGTTTTTATGTTAGGGTTATAGCTTAATTTCATTTATTTTTGTTTCTGCATTTTAATTTGACTTTTAGAAGAACACACACTGAAGAGGAATATTTTTTCCATGTTCATTTCCAATGTTTTGCTAGAATAAATAGAGAAAATAGAATTTTATTCAAAGTTTTAAAAGCTACATGGATATTTTTAAAACCCTCTTCTACATTTCTCAACAAATTTAAGAATAAAATGAATGTCAAGCAGACATCTGAGTTATTTAGAAGACGGATTTTTGAATATTAATGGAAAGATGTCCATCTTGGTTTTTAAGCACCACAAAGATGAAAAAGAGCAATTAACTCAACAGACTCTCAGTGTATTGAAGACATTGCAGAATGGTTTTGGGGTGGGGCATCACACCTCCAAATCCATCACACAGTCCTCTCGTTGCTCTGACTGATCAGAAATATGGAGCACTGGGTGTAGCTCTGTGCCTGTGTTGAGCTCAGCCACCATGATTCCTGGCGCCAGGGAATGTTCATTCTCTGTGTGCCAGTGAGTCAGTGCCTGAATGGAGTTATGAATGGTTGTGATGATAACACTCAGAGCACTTCACTGATACCTGTTCCATATGACGTTCAAGCCTGCCCCGCTCTGCTCCTGGGTTTCATGTGAACCGTGCTTTGTCACACAGCTCTGTCCTGGTGGAATAGAACCTTTGCCACCCACATTTGCCCCCTCATTCCTTTTAGTGTTTTGTAACATGAGGACCAGCTGGTTGGGGTTTCTGTCACTCCCAGTACCCCACAGCCGGCAAGTCCCAAAGAAAATCACACAGAAATTCTGCATTAATTATAAACTTATTGGTCCATTAGCTCAGTCTTCTTATTAGCTCTTGTAGCTTATATTAACCCAT
>LOJH01039372.1:2504-12758 GCA_001685095.1 Ellobius talpinus | reverse complement strand
AAAAATCACAAAACTAAAATGTCTGATAGAAATTATAAATGATAATTCTAATCAAATATTTAAAAAGTAAAACTTTGAGTAGTTTTTATCAACACAGAAGGAAAATATCTGTCATAGTCATTAAAAATCTGTCTTATTCATCTATGTCAATTAAATCTTCACAGTTATTTAAAAAACTACCATTGCAATAATTTTATCTTACATCAGAACTTTTAAAACATTCATTATCTCTGAGAAATTTCATAAGAATTATTTTCATTCTTATGTTTTCTTCTCAAACTATTTGACATTATCAATCAACAAGACTACTGTGCTTTGTAATTAGGTGTTCTGGAAAAATGAAGGAAAAATTATATTTACATTTCAAGCCTTGAGTCCCTACTTTAGAAGACGTGGCAATACAGTTGGAGAGTCACATTTTATAACTGCTTATTATTAAATACAAGTGTAGATACTCATGAGTGCTAGCTACAGGAGAATCATCCTTCTTTGGTGCAAGGTAATTTCCTTGTATATCAGTTAGAGCCTTGGCAGGAACCAGATGGAATATTCAAATTGATTAAGAACCATTTACCAAACTAAGTAGTGGCTTTTAGGGAAGCCATTAAATTCTTGTATCGGATAAAAACTGGCATCAAAGATTATAATTGTGTGGAAGTTCTCTGTAAATATGAGAACCTATGTCCTGAAAGAATGAAGAGACAAATGTGTGTGTGTGTGTGTGTGTGTGTGTGTGTGTTTGGGTATGGGTGTGTGTGTGTGTAGAGGCAGGAGGAAATATGAGAGTTTTATTTTAGTGTTTAAATGTATATGTGTGGTATTGGTGTTTTTGGATTTTTTTCTTGAGGTTGGAAGGAAGAAAGAGATACAGTAAAAGAAAATTAAAGAAGTAGAATAGTTGTAACTACGGATGCTATGTTAATGGTACAGCACAAATAAATAATAATTCAGTGTGTAAGCTTCTGTCCCCATCATTAGATATTTAAGATAATGAGCTGAGAAGAAAGAAAGGTTTAGTTCAGTTATTAGTCTTGTTTACAATTATGGTTTACATCCATAATTGGCTAACTAGTTGTTTTCTGGGCCAGTAAGAAAGCAAGATGATGAAAACAGGGGAGAGTGAGTCTCTCATCACTTCATGGTCACCAGAAAGCAGAGTCTCAACATGCCTGCGGTGAACCCTTTTTCTCTCAATTCTTCAGTGGGTGACTGGCCTTTAAAACTTGGTTCTCTGGAGGCAGGTGTCCAAATAATAGCACTCAAAGATAATAATGAACAATGCCTGGGGATCACAAATGAAAAATAGCTACAGAATAGCTCTCACAATTTGTAAGAAAGAGAAATAATAAATATCTTTGGTTTTTAGAATTAAAGAGCATAAGAAAGACTGACCTAATTCCTCACTAAAATGCACGTTGGTCATAAGAAAATTTGTATTTGAATCCTTGAAATAATTTTACTGATCATCATTCTGTTACAAGGAGAGGGTGGCCCATTGTTTGTCCCAGCCACCCACCTAGCTTACACCCGAAATAATCATTCAAATAATCATTAATGAAACTGTATTCATTAAATTCCTGCTTGGCTCATTATCCCTAGCCTCTTATTGGCTAACTCTCACATCTTGATTTAACCCATTTCTATTAATCTCTATCACCACATGGCAGTGGCCTACTTGGAGTCAGCACGTCTGTCTCTCGCAGCTCCATGGTGTCTCTCCCTAACTCTGCTTCCTTCCTCCCAGAATTCAGTTCTGTCTTCTCCGCCTACCTAAGTTCTGCCCTATCAGGCCAAGCAGTTTCTTGATTGATTAACCAATGAAAGCAACACATAAACAGAAGTACCTCCTACACCATCATTCTGAAGTTCTTTCATTGCAATATTCTATATAGAACTATTGATTAGTTTTTACAATCTGAAGTGTATGTATTAAAGTAATAAATAATGGAGGCATACTTCCTAATATTCAGAGACCTTGCAATTTAATACAGTGAGGTTGTAAATGTGTATTTGTTTTGCTATATGATTTAACTTCAAAGAATTGAATAGAATACTTCCCAATATTCATGTTTGTGGTCAAACTCATAAAAATAACTGATAATTTTGATAATAATAAATTATTAGCAATGGATAATTATTATAATTACACCAATTTAGAATTATTACATCCATAGTGTTCCCATGCCACTAATTCACTTAGGAACAATGCTGTTTAGAGTTAATGCCACTCTCTTAAAATTATTAAATAAAATAATTAATAAAAATATACAACTTCTCTACTTGTACTGGGTATGTAGCATCCACATTCTGTGGTAAAACAAGGTAAAGATATTTTTAAGCAAAGCCAAATCTAACTACTGCATGAAGCAGAAATCCCATTTGTCTTATTATCTAGCTTCAAAACAAAAAAATCAGTATTTTAAAGAGATTTGATTATTTTTCTCTTTTGTTCATTGTAGTGTTTGTTATTCATAACAACCAAGATCTAGAAGTGACTTAGTTAACAGTCAACAGACAGATTTATAAATAAAATGTGATATTCATATATAATTTTTATATACATTAAAAGTAAGAAAACTTTTTATTGGATTGAGTTTGTTACGAGTTTTAAGCCAGCTAGTGGTGGTGCACACCTTTAATGCCAGCACTCTGAAAACAAAGGGAAACAGATTTCTGAGTTCAAGGTCAGCATGATTTACAGAGAGCTTCCAGAAAAGCCAGGGCATTGCAGAGAAACCCTGACTCAAAAACAAAAGTAAATAAACAAATGAACAACAATAACAAAACCCCGAAAACATTAAAAAAAACAAGAAAGGAGTTTTAAATTTTGTTCTTATTTAAAATACACCTGGAGCACATATATAATGAAATAATAATAGTAACTGAATATCATTATTTTTTTGTAGCCGAATTAATCATTTGTGACAACATGGATGAAAATAGAGGACATTACATTAAGTAAAATACACATAAAAAGACATGGGATATCAGTTGTCTGAGATAAAAGGGAGACATGTAGAAATGGCAGAATTGTGGTTACCAGGAACTGGGTGAGGATGCTAATAAAGATTGAGATCACTGACCCTTCCAATGATGGTAGGGTTACAGGTGCTATGGGGCTCTAGGATCATGCACTGTGTATTTGAAGTTTATTAAGACAGTAGATGGAAGTGTTCACGTGATCCCAAATGATAAAAGATGAAGGAAATGCTCATTAGTTTGAATGCTGACTAATCTCTAAATGTGTGTGCATCACGCCATCACCTTATAAGCTTAAGTACATACAATTGTATTCTAAAGCCATACTCAATAATCTGGAACAAGAAGAAACTATGCTTGAAACAGCAGAAAATTCATTTCTAGGACTTTTGATTTTTGAATATCCTCAAGGTAAACAACAGAAGCTTTTATTTGGGGTTTCTATAGAGAAGACTTCATCGGGGTTAGATATTTTCACATAGATTAGAGGTATTTAGGAGTCCTCAGAGAAGGCCTTTCCTCACAGCTCTCACCTAACATTGTGATAAGTGTTTATATTACGTGGTATTGATTATATGCTTGTTTAAATAGCTTAGAAAAAAGAGAAATTGACTTTCTGTGATGGGTTAAAGTTTCCGAATTATTTACCATGAGAAAACTACGATATTTTTTAGGAAAACTGTCACTAGAGTTTCTATCTGGGAACGCTGAGTGCACACATACTCTTTATTTACTTCTTAGGCTCCGTGGTCTGCGGAGACTCATTACACTTATAAAGGTATAAAAATGTTCTCTGCTAATGTGTTTGCTGTGTTGTTAAAGTAATGTTGAAAATAAAACACCGAGACTTGTATACTGGCCTTTAAAATAGGTAGATCTTAGTATCGAGCTATTTATTATAATAAAATATCATTTTCCCATACTATTTTCTACTCCATTCTTTGCATTTATTTCACTTTATGCTAGATATCAACTTCATAGAAAATGTTTTTGATTTGTTGGACATTGATATGAACAGTTTATATAGATAATTACCCTCAAAGTGCTCAGAATCTGAATTCTTAGTAATTAAAATTATCCTTCAAACTGGTAATTTTCTTGATTAATATATATTCCCTGCCATACTAAATATACTCTCTTAGGATTTAATGATGTAATTCTTTGAGCACAGCTCGTGCAGAAGAAATGAGGAACAAATTAAAGATTTGGGTTTATTTAAGTAATAAAAATGCTTCAGTGAAATCAAGCTGAGGAAAAAATGTCGATAGATTTCTTAAAGCTTAGAAAAGTAAATCTTTGTGTAAGTAGTTTGCCTTATAAAGTGGTTTTATGATTAATTTTAAGCACTAAAGTTCATCATGCTGGGGCTTCTCTTTAAAGTGTATTTCATTTTTTTTATTATAATCACAGTAAAATGTGTCTCAGCTTTTATTGAACCACATACACTTCCTGGATTAGGTGAGCGATTTCTTTATTTTGTTAATTCATATGCAGAACGTCAACTGTAAGCTTCATTAGATTAACTACTTACTTACCATTCCTGCTGGAAAGTTCCCTAGAGGTCTCACCCAGACACCTTCTCCAGAAATGAAGTAGGTGTCTTCCTAGTGCTGTGAATGCTACAGCCTAGCACAGGATTCACCCAGCCCATTCTAGAGGTGACCTTGATGGAGGCGTGCTACCTTCCCTGAAATTGATGTGACTGTACAAAAATCAAGTTCTTGCTTTTCCTCTCAACTCAGTGTGATTCTGAGTTGAAATCTCAACGTAATTATTTCTCATCCCCACATAACCAAGCAACTTTCTTAAATCTTGAGCTGCTATTTTCTCATGTGTAAAGTAGGGCTAAGCACAGTGCTGTCCCTGTAGCTGATTATAGGAATTAAACAGACTAATCCATGAAAGCAGTACGGCCCAGTGTCTAGTGCAGGATAAGATTTATCCTTCATGGATCCTGAATAAGATTTATATGTTAAATCCTTATTCAAAATGATTAATATATTTTAGGTGTATCAGTTATAGAAAAATACAGGATTTCAACAAAAGCAATCTTCTATTAATTTGAATAATTCCATTTCAAACTTTCAAAGGAAATTTTGGTGTGTGCAGTCATATATCTTCTGTGTCCCTTTATTCTTCAAAAATTTTTCCTGGATAATTAATTAATTCAAGGAATATTTCTGAGTTTGCATATTATACTCCTTTATAGTGTTTCTCATAATAATTAAAAATAGCTCAGAAATAGCTTACCACAGATTTATATGAATACATAAGTTAACATAAAATGTCATTAACTTAGCGCTTTCCAAATGACACTGAGAGTTTTCAGTTTCACCTTCTACCAGGCTGTTCATCGTGTAGCAGTCCCTCCACTCCCTACAGCTATATAAAGAGTCTACCTTTTCTGTTCTTCCAGAATCAACGTCTACTTCAAAGCATCCTCACGGGGCTGATCTAGAGGCCTTATATCAGCAAGATCAAGTCTGGCCCCATTTTCTGGAAAAGAATGACCTTCCTCTACGGGAAGGCCTCTGTTTTACTGGTTATTTCCCAGGTCTGTCACTACCATCTAATCTAACGCATATTTTTCTATCCAATTGTCGGGCATCCTGTAGCACCTCTAGTGGTGATTGCTTAGAGTTTCAATTTGTCTAGTGAAAAATGATTTTATTCATATAAAATTAACAAAATATCATCCAGAATGATTTTGTTTACCTACTGAAATTCCTTCTGATCAATAGACACTATCTCAAATATAGATGAAAGATGCAGTTAGAAGAATTGAGAAGCTGTGTGGTATCTGGAAACAACTGTGGACCTAGAAGAAACAGATCTGAGTTCTAACCTATGTTCATGACATGCTTTTTCTGTCATCTGAATCAAATAATTTAATATTGGGTTAATTTTTCCTTATTATTCAGCAATGATGGTATCTATGCTAAAATTTTGCTGCAAATATTTCAGTTGTACCTAGTAATCCCTTGAGTATCTCTAATATACTCACATGGGTCCTATAAGGCCAAAATTGCTTTCATCCTAATGCAAGATGGTCTTTGTCTTTCCATTCCCATGGACTCCTAAATATAGAATTACAAAGTTAGGCTTTCCTATTACTGTAAAGAGACACCATGAACACAACAACTCTTATAAAGGAAACATCTTCTTGGGGCTGGCTTACACCTTCAGAGGTTTAGTCCATTGTCATCATGCGAGAAGCAAGCAGCATGTAGGCACACATGGTCCTGGGAAAGGAGATGAGAGTTCTACATCTTGATTTTCAGGCAGCAGCCAGTACCTACTCCAACAAAGCCACACCTTCTAGTAGTACCATTTTCTATGAGCTTATGGAGGCCAATTACATTCAAAATGCCACTCTAAACAGCCATACATTGTGTGATGTCACACTAAATGAGTGTACAGGAACTGTGATTGTCACCTGTCTTCTTTGTAACCCCAAAATTAAAAACACTCTCAAAAATTTAGATCAGTGTCATATTTCTTTCTAAAACATATAGTTAATCTTGTTAATTGTGTCACATTGGCCTGCAATGATGTTACTGTTGTCATTTTAGATGAATTTTTAGTTATCTGGGAGCATTTATCATTTTACATTTATTATGTGGGAAACATTCTTAGTTGTAATTTCTAAACACAGAAGTCCTTAAGAGTTTCAAAGAGACCTTACTCTAAAAGAGTTCTACAACCTAGCTTGAGTTGTTTGAAGAATTATCATCCTAAGGATTAAATGCTCCACATAAGGCTCACATAACTGCCTAATAAATATCCTAATAATGACATTAGCAATAATAATGCAAGAAGTAGTGATTTCATTATTTTCTATGCTTGTGTCCCTGTGAGGTTCTGCAGTATAAACACACAGCAAAGGTCACATTGAAGTAAGAGTCCTGCGCTAAGGAGAGATGGGTCGGCATAAATAATTTGATGACATTTTGACTTTTTTTTTTCAGAAAAATTCAGGCACCAGAGAGTTTATTATTTTTGAGATAATAAGATGAAAAACTTAACAATTAGAATACAGATTCATACAGCTACAGTGAGATGTTCAGGCTGTCTTATAAATGAGAAGTGTCAAAGTGCTATCGATAGCCCACTTCTGTTATCTGAGTTGTAGATCCTTGTTGGAAGCTCATTCCTTCATGTAGTGATCCATTTATTCCTTTCAGTGAACATGTGTGTATGAATAACTTGTGGTTAATCTCTAGCTTTCAGTGCCTCTTACTTGGTATGCCTCACCTTCATCGATATCACAGTCGAGCCATTGGGTTCCTCTGGAGCCGCTGTACAGGCAGTCGTGAGTTTGCAGACAAGGTTACTGAGAGCCAAACTCGAATCCTCTGCATGAACATCACATGCTCTTTTTCATTCTTTTTATTAAGCTATATATTTTTCTCTGCTCCCTCCCTTCCTCTCCCCTTCTACTCTCTCGTGACCCCCAAGCTCCCAATTTACTCAGGAGATCTTGTCTTTTCCTCCTTCCCATGTAGAACTATGTATGTCTCCTTTAAGGTCTCTTAATGGCCTAGGTGTTTCTCCACCCCATTCTTACAGTAAGCACAACTTTAAACTTGTTTATTTTTTACTTAACGCCAAGAATATCATCAAAGAAGATTTTGGAGCAAGAAAGTGAACTGGCCATGACCGCAGCAGAAAAGATATGCTTCTGAAAGAGCATGAACATGTGACATGCAGAGATCCCACATGGGCAGTAATTAGCCAGATGTGGCCCTGCTGATAGTGCTCTAGCAGATTGTCTATAGAACAGAAACAGAAAAATTGCAATGGGTTCTAACTGAAATAGAACAGCGACTCTGTGTAGGGAGAAGTGTAAATAGAGAACCATGTAAATAACAGCTGCAGAAGCTACGTCTCAAAAATCTAAAAAGTGTTCTGCTTTTGAATATAGGTTAAAGTAGATCGGATGTTCCTGTGCCTTTTTTTAGAATCTGGAGTCCTAGAATTCTGCAGAAGCAAACACTACTGGTATAGTGTCTTCTGCAGAATGTAGGTGCTGTTGGTTTAATGATTTGCTCTAACCACTTCAAAGTACTAGAAAAGAATTTATTGCTGAGAAAGAATTTTCTGTATCCAGTGTGTTCATATTAACAGATAAGTTTTAAATTGTTTTCCACACATATTCATAAAAAAGCAGTCTATGCCTTATGTATATATATGTAACACGGATATGATCACAATCACTTTGCCACACAGAGCGGTGGTGCCTGGGGGAAGCTCTGTTAGTTAGACAGTCCTGGATTAATGAGTTGAAATGGTGCAGAAGACTGAGTCGGCTTGCAGGCCACTCAGTTTTCAGAAGGAATATGCAACTCAGGAGCTCCACCTTTTTATGCATACTAATGTATGTTTGTGCTTCTGTTTGTTCCTGAAAGATCTGTGTCTGCTTACTGTCGCAGGGACTCAGATTTAAAGGACCACATTACACTAAGTCTTGAAATCGGATAATATCTTAATCTAATAAAAATTCCACTGTATGTTTATTTCGTTTTGTGGATTGGAAACTATGCTTCTCTCCCCGCCTTCCCCCAGACCATTGCTCTTTGATTCTTTCAGAAAACTAAACCAGAGCACATGACCATTGTACATTCTCAGCCCTGGAAAGACATTTAAAGTCTCTCTAGTTTAAGCCATCCATGCTAGGCTTGATACCATTTCTTGTGATACCTCTGGTTACTGTGAACTCATCAGCATCCAAGCCCCAATTCCAGCCTGCCTTCTCTCTGAATGTCTCACTCCACAACCGTTAATCAGTGTGGTGTGCTGTCTTTGTTTTGGGAAGTAGTAAGATTTCATCAACTCTCAGGAGGCCGGGCTTTCCAGGTCTCTGATAGTCACACAACAAATAAAAATGTTTTCCTCTCTTGATAGTTTTTGTTGTTTTGTTGATGACTGCAGCTTGCCTCTTCGGGTTTCTCACTACTTGTTCCCCCTGCAAACCTGTTCTCTGTTGCAAGGCTCATTGCTTTCCTGCAGGTGGATCAGTGTCCCCCTGCAAACCCCAAGTAGCTCTACTTCATACTTCCTAAAGTTTTATTGTGCCTTTGGATAAACAGTCTCTTTCATGTCTCCAATTTTAGGTTAAAACACCCCTTTCTCTTAGTCTCACACAATGGGAGCATACTTAGGAGTGGGTTAAGAAATTTGGCACCCAGCAGATGAACCACATATCTTTATTAGCTTTCTCCTCTTCCCCCTTTTATGCCTTAAATAAATTAGTATTTTCGCAGAGTATTGGTATCTATATACGTATCATCAAGTTATGCAATATGTATCTAGTAAAAATGGTTGATGCAGTGGGCTAATTCCCAAACTCATGCTCTCACAGCTCTCTGTCTTTCCTCTTAGGGAAGAGTCTCTATAATCAGCACACTTAGCAGAAGCCCCAGCTGTAAGACTGTCATTACCTAGTCATTCTGTAGACCCTCCTATATATTTGGTGTTCTGGAATTTTTGACCCATGTCTGATTATTTTTCTTAAAGAATTTCCCTGCCTAAATAATTTCCTAGGATAATCCATTTCCTCTTTGTAAGAAAAATGAACAGAGTGGCAGGTATTTAATAAGCATGGCCTGATTGAGCTGATTCTCCCACATGTTGTCAATCAGGTTCTCTGCCTGCAGAGCGAGGATCAGCCGACTGTGTCTCCTTACTGCTCATCCAGATAGGCACTGCATACACAGCATTAACCTTTGCTGGTTTGCTCGCAATGAAGTTATATTCTACCTGGGAATCCCCTAAAAAATCAAAAATAATTTAGAGTCAAGAATATATTATGTTATTCCTAGCGTAGCAGCATTTCCAAGGTTTCCTTTTTTTTGTAAGTGGGTGATGTCTTCAGGTGAAAAGATTTACAATAAGACACAGCTTATGAAAACAAATGACCAAATGACCTTTTTANGTATTTAATAAGCATGGCCTGATTGAGCTGATTCTCCCACATGTTGTCAATCAGTTTCTCTGCCTGCGGAGCGAGGATCAGCCGATTGTGTCTCCTTACTGCTCATCCAGATATGCACTGCATACACAGCATTAACCTTTGCTGGTTTGCTTGCAATGAAGTTATATTCTACCTGGGAATCCCCTAAAAATCAAAAATAATTTAGAGTCAAGAATATGTTATTCCTAGCGTAGCAGCATTTCCAAGGTTTCCTTTTTTTGTGTAAGTGGCTGATGTCTTCAGGTGAGAAGATTTACAATAAGACACAGCTTATGAAAACAAATGACCAAATGACCTTTTTA
>LOJH01039370.1:0-14559 GCA_001685095.1 Ellobius talpinus | reverse complement strand
TGGCCTCTTTCCAAAATACAATTTTATTTATTCTTTGAGATTATTCCATTGTTCTCACTGCATTTGGATCATATATTGCCTTCCTTGGTTCTCCTGCAATTCCTTCCAGATCCCTGCCCACATGTCTCCCTTCTAACATCATGAACTTGTTTTTTTAAACCACTGAGTCTATCACTGCCAGGTGAATTGGAATCCATCACTACCAGATGACTTAGCCTTGTTTCAATTTGGCCTTATGAAAAGGAGTACAAGCACAGACCATCCCCTTTGCTTCAAGAGTTTTGGTGACTGTTTTAGTTCAGCTACTATAACAAACAAGACCTTGAGTATTTCGTAAATGATAAAAGATTATTTCTCAGTTCTGGAATCTAGCTTATTATCTAGGTGTTTTTATGGTTAAGTTTTCAGGTGGATGTTCTTCAAATTTTCAGAATGTTAACTTCTAATTGTAACCTAATTTTGTAGAAACCAAGGAAAGATTGATGCCCATGGTCATTTATTCCATTTATGAAGAATATATTTTCGTGTCCTCAACTCAAACATACCTTGCCTCTTAAATAACTACATTGAAAACCAGTATTTTATATTATGGTTTTCATGTGTATAAAACATTCGATCAACAACAGGGAGTTTCTGGATTTATGTGTATTAAATAAATACCAAGCACCCAAAGACTTAGAAAATGTGATATACGCACAACTTGCCTATTTGTGGTTAGTTTTAGTTTTCATTTATTCCATATGAAAATACTGAAGTCTAATTAAATTAATCTTCTCTGTGTATTCTAGCTAATTTCTGTATTATTGTGTTAGTTTGAGATGTTTACTTATACTTTATTTCAGCTTTATCACTTCATTTATAGCCATGGTCAAGAAAAACAGAAGATCTTAAGTATATCCTCCTTGAAAGCTTACAAAGTCAGTTTATGCAGTTTTATGAATGTCTGCAAAATATAGAAGACTCCCAGATCAGAGATAATGGGCTTGTCTTACACACAGTATAGAAAGCATCATGAATTTCATGTTTAGTCTCTATTTTTATATCCCTGATACCCATGAGAATAGGAAACTGTGATCCATTTTAGACATCAGTAGTGGCTCTGAACTTTCAGGTCTCAACCCCTTTGGGTGTCAATATTAGATATCCTGCTTATCAGATATTTACAGCATGATTTATAACAGTAGCAAAATTAGTTATGAAGTAATAATGAAATAATTTCATGGCTGAGGTTTATCACAAAATGAGGAAATGTAGAAAAGGGTCATAGCATTAGGATGTTTGAGAACCACTGTTCTGGAGAATTATTAGAATATTATGTAAGTCATGATTTATTTATTACTTTTCTGTAGACTGTCATAACCTATTTTATAAGTCTTATGACTTTTTCAGAGTTTCCAGCATAGACTTACTGTATCCTTTTCATATAATAACTCTCCATCAATATGAGTATGTGGTAAAATATTTACTATGTGTGAGCATGTTCTTTCAACTATTATCAGTATATCTGTTTCTTAGTGTATAGACATCTAACAAAAGAAAGTATATTTTTAAAGTATAAAGTAGCCATATACTTTCAAGCATCCTCAGTGTATATATAGGCAGCATAGGTATATATAACAATGTTCTAATCTCTTAATCCTTCTTCTACATTCTGAGTATCTAAAATCTAATGCCTCCCTTTTTCAGAATTACTCTCATAAAAACTGGTGTCAAAACTTTCTGTGTTTTCAGGGTTTTGCTTGTTTGTTTGTTTTTTTGGCTTATGTTTTTAAGGATTCTTATATTACAACAAGCTAAGAAGCAAAGAAATTATTGACAAACCCAATATACAGAAACTAACCTTCAAAGGTTCATCTCTAATCAGTAGGGTCCCACCTCTGAAAGGCTTCATGGATGCTGAAACAGCACAGCTACATGGAGACAATTCTGTCAAAACATGACCCCATGAAAACAGTTCAGATTCAAATCATAACAGTGTTGAAAAAATAATGGAGAATTAAAATTGATCTGACATGTCCAAGAAAGCCCAGAATTCTGAGAAGCAGAGCTGAGTTGTTCCATTTAGCCTCTGGAAGCATCAGGCAGTTCAATGAGTCTGCAATATGAGGGTTGCTAGGTGTATAAGAAGCAAGGATGAGGGCACAAGGATGTTGTCCATAATGCCTCTACACTTGCATGTGCTTGAAATGCCCCTGATGCAGCTTTTTAAAATGAGACACTAAGCAAGAGCAGACAACAGGTTTGGATGGTCTCCTACAGCTTTGGAGCACAGGCTCTTCTCACTTTAACTCCTCAGAGAACACTGGGTGATCTTCTGGAAAAAAATGAAACAGGATTTTTTTTGAATAATTGAATGTTCTTAGTTTATTTACCTCTCCTAGACAGTGGATAGCTGTTAGCTCTCAAATGTTTTCTATCTATCTAATCCTTTAGACTATCAAGATCTTCTAGAGTATGTCCTTTTGTTCCTCAATATCTAATGGTACTGAAGCTTTTTTGCAACACTGTGTTACTGTTCTCTTGGAATATGTAGATTTTGGCTTTGTATTACTTAGCTATGTGTGGACATAAACTCACCACTTAATAATTTGAGACAGATTCTCCATAGCCCTACTACAGAAGTTAGTCTCTCAATTGTACTTCAATCTTCAACCGATTTAACCAGTAACAATATAGAATAATGGCTAAGGGTTAACGAACTAGAGGCCATGCCTGAGTTTATACCTTCATACCCCAAATCTTTTCAGCCATATGGACATTGGGAAAACAATCACTATTGTTTATATATGAAATATATATTCTTCCTAATTCAATGAGTTTTTGTAAAATAACATTACATTAATTATGGACAACCTTTAAAAGATTATCAGTACATGCTAATAGCAAAATATTTAATAGAAATTAATGAGAATGATTATTACTACTAATACTGACTAGGGATGATTTCTAGTTATAACTCATACAGGTAGATGAATCACTATACAGATAAATGATCAAGCTATGTGTTAAAATTTCAATATCCAGTAAGTCTATGAAATAAGACCCTGTCCAATTCATGGAAATAAAATTGCTCTCAAAGATATGTGTGTCGATTTCTCCCAATTAGAACCTGAGGGGCACACCTGTTCTCTCACCTCACTCCCTCTCTTCTGTCACTGAAAATCAAAGTGAGCAACAATCATAGTGAGTACATTAAACTGTTTCACTCCCCTTTTCCCCACTAAATAAAGACTTGTTGAAGTTCCAAGTCCCATAAACTCCACAGTCATGTGCTCCCTGGAAAGAGACCACTGAGAAGAGGCAGCAGAAGTAGCAGAAGGAGAGAAAGAAGAGGGAAATTGAACTTATTCCTCTGGTCAATTAAAGGGAAAGATGATGTCATGGTGATCTCTTACCTGAAATTGTTACATTCTGTGATTCCTATGGGTAGAAAAAGAGGAAGATGGAATAAGAAGAAAAGATGTCTGGGTTGTTTGGAGAGTTCTTTGAAAGGACCCAAACTTGAACTCTGTAAAATAATGGAAGAAGGGAAAAGGCATGCAAAGTAATCCCGGGAGTATTTATACATTCTGTATAGTATCCACTTCTTATGCCTCAAAAATCTCTTTGTAAAGGTAAGTGCTTTTATGTATATAAATATGGGACTATTTTTCAAGTGAAATATTAGGTTGCTGGTCAAATTTTAGGTGACTTTAGTGATGAAATCCTTTGAGGTATTCACATTGGTCTACTTAATATGAGAAAATATGAAAATAATGTAAATAGCAATGGCATATATTCAGTAATTAGACCCTCATTTTTGTGCTTTCCTTAGTTGAAAACAATGGAGTTTTCAAGAATGACAAGGAAGCATTACTGTGATTTACAGTTTTGAATTGCATTTTCAAATGTCCATTTTTTCTCTTCCAGCTTAATATGAACAATAATAAGACTGAATATTTGTTCTTCTGCTAAACAAGACCTATTTTTTTATATTCCATTTAGGAGAAACACAGCCTCATTTTTCGCTTTCACATTACTTAATATTTGGCTGTGAATGTTCTTTGGCAGTAGATAGGGCAATTGATAATTCTGCTGTGTTGCATAAACATTCTCGCTTCAAAGAGATTGCCTGACCAGATCCACATGGAATTATTTCAAGCCAGATGTCCAATTATGTCCAACATCTTTAATGTTTTCAAAATCATCTTGAGTGTTGTTAATGGGGGATCATTAGGTACGGATTGAAACTTTTTTATGGGCACTGCATAGATTTAGACTATTTGTGTAATGTGTGCTCTTGTTTTGGAAGAGTTTAGGGGATTTTATTTCAAATGCCATTTTCGTAACACTTCATATTTTCATCACTTGACTTGGTTTTATAGTTATAGTAAACATTATCTTTTCTTTCAACAAATATCTATTAAAACTGTGGTAGCATCCAAACATTACACAATAAACTAAGATTAAGATAGAACTTCTAACATGTAACTCCAGTTAAGAGAACTGGTAGAAACGGAAATAAAAAATATTGTGAATGTATCTAGGTATGTCATCATGAAATTGAGACCTAGGATTTTTTTAATGTAGGTCACTGAAATTGAAATTAAAAATTAAAAATGACTTACATTAAATTCCTACATTCATCAGAATGAAAGAATCTGATGATCAGGATATCATTCAGATCCACAGTGCTGTAATCACAAGAAGGGAAACTTAGGCAAGGCTATGTAAAGATGACTTATTTCAAAATAAAAATTATTTTATTTACTAGTGAAAGTATAGGATGAAGCAATGTATAATTCATCAAAATATTTGGTGCTATCCTTCACAATAAAGAAACTATTAACTTTTTTAAACAGGACGCAGCATGGTAAAATATATATTGAGCATGGATAAAACTAAAGATCACATGTTGGATATATTAAATGGAAAGTCAGCCTCAATAGCTGGCCAGCTAGGAAGTACTTAAAACACTACACATGAGCTAGTGAATTGAATTAGATTTGGGAGAAATATTCAACAAAGATTAGCCAGGTGCTATATCCAGCTCATATTCATAGGAAGCTGTAAGTAAATGCCTTTCAATTAAAAGAACAAGTAACTGATGTGCATGAATATATTTTAAATATAAAATTGCAAGAATTGTATAAAGCAGTGGTTCACAACTTTCCCAATGCTCAATCCTGTAATATAGTTTCTCTTGTTGTAATGACAACAACCACAAAATTACTTTCATTGCTACTTCATGACAGTAATTTTGTGACTATTATGAATTTTAATATAAATATCAGATATGCATGGTATCTGATTTATGATCCTTGTTAAAGGGTCATTTGACTTCTGAAGGGGTCGTGACACATAGGTTGAGAATCACTGGTATAAAGGATGTGTCACTGTCTATGTTTGTATGTAGTTTATCATCTCTTTTCTTTTTTATACAAGACTGAGAGATTTCTAACTTTATGTGAAGTTTTTATTTGTAGATTGTTGGAAGTTTGATGTGTATGGAGGATGATTTTATGTGCATGTCTGTGCTAAGGGAATGCCTCTGAACATCCATGGGATCAGTGGTCAAATTGATCCAGTGAACACAGGCTTCAAATCTTCCTCTTAGTTCATAAGCTCAAAAAATTTCAGTTCAGTAATATTTCGGGACTATCTTCACTAGTTCAATAACAGGAGCACAGGGACACAGCCCTATTTCTCAGGCTTTTCAGATTCCCAAACAGGATGTTTCCAAGTAAAGTGGGTTAGCCATAACTGCGACAAATTCTCAGAGCATATTTGAAAGGAATGAGAATTTTCTCAGCACAACATTGCTCATCACAGTTATTACCTTCAAAGATAAGATAGAACTATTTTTTCAGTATCAGGAAAATTAACTTTAATACAATAGTAACTCAGGGCCACCTAAGGGCCTTTCCTTAATGCCATCAACAGCAATGGTATTCAAACACGGCAATACTGGTGATATTGAAAAGGAAGGTTAATAACAAAGAACATCAGATTATAGAAGACAGAAAAACATACAGCAATAAATTGTAGTAAGAGATGCCAGATGCTTATAAACTAAATCAAATTCTGCAAGATATTAATTATATACTTAGGAAATTTAACTTAATTTATATCAGAAAAAAGAAAATAACTGAAAGACAAAGCTTAGGATACTCAAAGGAAAGTAAAGCTAAATACATTTTGAAGTAGTATTGAAAGAAAGCAAGGAAATAACCATGAATACAATAAAGAAAAGCAATGATAAAGAAAAATGATTTATATTAAGTTATTAAAAGAAGTTCTCTGTGTATAATTGACTCTCTAGAGAAAAGTAAATAAATAATTGAACTAACAATATTTGTGAAAATAACTTGAAGATGTTTCTATCCAAATTTCCTAATTATCTCAATTGAAGAGAGGGAATGAGCAAGGAATGAGCTCCTGTTATATGAGCAAGAAGGGTCAAAATCATGATGGGGAAACCCACAGAGACAGCTGATCTGAGCTTGAGGGAGCTCATGGACTCTGGAATAACCACTCTGGAGCCAGCATGGGACCAACCTAGGCCCCTCTGCCTCTGGATAATAGTTGTGTAGCTTGGTCTTTTGTGAGGCCCCTACCAGTGAGTCCAGGACCTGTTCCAGATGCATGAGCTTACTCTTTGTAACCTACTCCCTATGGTGGATTGCCTCGCCTAGTCTTGAAGCAGTGCAGTAGCTTGGTCCTGCCTCAGCTTGATATGCCATGCTTTATTGACTCACATGGGAGGCCTTTCCTCTTCTGAATGGAGAAAGAGGAGTGGATAGGGGGTAAAAGGGTGGTGAGAGGACGGAATGTGAGGAGAGGAGGGAGGGGAAACTGTGGTTGGTATGTAAAATTAATTAATTAATTAATTAATTTAAAAATAAACTTACAACATAAAAAAGGAAAAAAGATTCAGTTCTCATATATTTTGATTCTTTTATTATTTTTTAATTATAGTCTTATTTTAATACACATAAGTAATAGGATTCTTTAATTCATCAGAACCTTTTTTGTGAAAATCTTATTCATGTAAGGATATTTAGGATACAATAGGGAAATTTTTGATGCCTATTTTTTTCTTTTTTCTCTTCCTTTCTTCCTTTCTCCCTTCTTTCTTTCCTTACCTCCCTCCCTCCCCCTCCCTTTCATTTTTTTCCTTTTTCCTTCTTCCCTCTTTCTCTCCCTCCCTCCCTCCTTTCCTTAATTTTTCTTTTCTTTTTAGAGTAGCTAATAATGGCACTGCTCAAACATTTTATTTCTAAGCATTCTGTAGACAAGCTTTCTGTCTCACGTTGGTTCTCTGCCGCCAACCTACTAACGTGTGGTGTCACTAAAGTTTGGTGTTGCTATAGGTGTGGAAGGTAGGTTGGCTGATTTTTGGTTCTATTGTTTCTGCAGAACCAAAATGTTTTCTTTTTCCTTCTCTCTTTGTGATCATTACCATGTGTCTTTCACATGTCTCTGAGATCCACCTCTACAATCTGTGGGAAAAAAATCTGAGGTGGCAACTTTCAGGCTTCTCTCAGGTATGTCTCCTGTTCTAGTTGATGTTGTGTGGCGACAAGGCCAAGATCTGGGATCTGTGTTCACAACTTTCACACAATGTTAGCTCATCTATTTCTAGAACTTTTACATTTGCTATTCTCTTGCCTCTGTTACTCTTCACTGCCTTTGATCTATCTAAAGTCCCCTTACTATTTTCTTCATTCACATACTTGCGATCTTAAAGAAATCAGCAAGGTTCTATAATTCTTATTGATGCAGCTATCACATACTTACCAGTATGACTTTTGTGAGGGTCTTCTTGAGCTTGTCTATTATTACACAGTTGAGAGGCACATGTTGACCCTTTATGCTTCTTTTTCTGTGAATTTTTAGACACCCATTCCAAGTGTACCTGTGCATATGTGTGTATGCATATGGTCTATGTGTGTATAGTGGTTTGTGTGTTTATGTGTGTATGTGTGTGTGTTTGAGGGTCTACATGTGAGTAAGGGCTCTCCATGTGTGTATGTGCATGCATATATCTATGTGCATGTATGCAGAAGTAAAGGAAGGACAGCAGGTATTTTGCCTTTACAGTCTCTACATAGTTTCTTTGAGACAGGGTCTGTCACTAAACCTAGAACTAGACTGGCAAGAGCAAGCCTCAGGAATCTTAGTCCCTTTGTCTCTGCAGTGGTGTTTCAGACATTGGCATGGCCACCTCTTTTCATATGGGTGCTGAGATCCTAGCTCAGGTACTCATGCTTACACAGTATGTGGTCTTACCTACTGAGCTATTTCTTCAGCTACTCATCTCATGATTTTTGTTAACCTTACACTGTCACTGTCCTTTCAAGTTTTAAAACTTTTTAATGTGGCTTTCTAATTATGAAAATAATAGTAATTTGGGAGTCTTACAAAATTCATAAAACAACAAAACTCATAAACAACAGATATATCTCCCATGGGTAAGCATGAATATATTTAATATTTTCCCTCCAGAGTGTTTTCCTACATATGTACCAGAGATAATACAGCTCTTAAAATTAAGCATTCTGACTTTTTATTCAGTTGTGTTTCATAATCATTTCCTATGTATTTAAATTATATGTATATCATGTTCAATAGCTTTCTGGTATAAGACCATATGGACAGTTTCTTAATCTTGACTGCAATTTTCATTATTAACAAAAGGCCGATAACAAATATCTTTGCATAAATTAGCATCAGTATTTCAGGTTATTTTCTTGGAAAGCACTTCTACAAAGGCCTACAGAATTACAACTTTACCATTACTAAATACTAAATGTTGATTCATTCTCAAACATCTTAAAAGTATGACTTTAATTGTTTCCTCTTAAAAATAGGGACTGCAACATAGTTTTGGAGTATGTAGTTATCTTCTGTTGAAAATTCATGCATTTATATGATGAATTATTTAGCATTTTGTCAGTCATTCCCTCATACTGTATAAATATTGCTCCATTAGATCTGACAGATGTTCTTAACACGTCCTAAGTTTTACTCCTTTGTGTATTATATTTACTTCTTGGATATTTATTTTTTATTAACTCACAAATCCTTATCTCTAGTTCAGGGCTCTTTGACAAAAAAGCATAAATGGGATTAATCAACTTAATATTTTTACCAAGTGCCTAATGTATAATACAATTTGACATGAGTTTCAAGTGAAACAAATCACACAGACAGACATCTAATCTTCTCTACAGTTACACAGGAACACACATACACATACATGCACAAAGACAAACCACTGTACTCTACCATAGATGCCCGATGATTCATCTATTATCTAGGACAAAACTTTGAATCTTTTTTCTCTCTTTTTCAAACTCTTCATTCAGTCTCTATAACATACAAATCATATCTTCAAAACATAACCTGAGTGTAGTCAGTTTTTTCTTTTTGCCACCATTGTTAAAAAGTAAGTCTGAGACTAGAGAGATGGCTCAATAATTAAGAGCACTTCTTGCTCTTTCAGAAGTACTGTTTTCAGTTCCCACCACATGTATGGTGGCTCATAAGCATTTGTGACTCTATTTCCAATATTATTACCCTATTCTTGACTCTGTGGCTACCAGGCATAAACATGTGCAGAGACATGCATGAAGACAAAACATTCATATGCATAAATATAAAAATAAATGAATAACTTCTTTTGAAAAATCTGCTTTTTATCAACGATCATCAAAACTGTACTCTTCTATAGCTTCATAATAATGACAATAAAGTCTGAAATCCCTACCTTAGTCTCTGTCATAGTTTGGGTTTCTATATCAACTTTTCTAAGAAAACATTTCATTGGAATGGTTTGTGGACATAACAAAGCTTTTGTTCATTACCATCATGCTGTGGGCCACGGCAGAGTGCAGGCAGATGTCATGCTGGAGTAGCCGGGAGTCCTACATATTACAGGCAACAGGAAGTTGACTGGGACAGCAGGCAGTATCATGAGCATAGAAAAACAAAAAGCCAGCCCCCACAATGACACAGTTCCTCTAACAAGGCCATACCCACTCTGACGTGGCGCTGCCTATGAGATTATGGAGACCAATTACATCCAAACTACCACAGTCTCCAAACTCTCAACATTCTGATCTGTTTCCCTCAGCTCTGTGAAACTTAGCTTTCAACCACCTGGTGTATTTACAATGAACTTGCCTTACTTCAATACCTAGGAATAAACTAACCTATTCTAAAAACTCTGGTAAAATGTAAAAAGTGGTTTCTTTTTTCTAGAATGTTGCTGAAAATTCTTATAGGAGATTATTTCTCCTCCAGCTAAATGCTCATTTTCTCAGAAGAACTCCCTCCTAGTACCCATTGCTAACTGACTGATGGTTACCTTATATTACTTCTCTTATTCATAGTGTGCTTATAAACAAACTTACCAGCACTAATATTTTTTGTTTTCTTAATACCCAATTTTTCTGTCTTATACTGTAATCCCAAAATATTAGATTTCTTTGCTTCTTCATCTGCAGAAGGTATAAAAGCAATTTATGAATAATTTTAAACATAGAGATGCATTGTTACACCTTAATTTTGATATGTGAATGTGTATCAATATGTTACAAATATTCTCTGTGCCATCTAAATTCCATGTCTTTGTTCTTTTCATCTTCTTTCCCATGAGTGATTTTGTCTTTCTTGTTAGTGAATATCTGTAATTTCCATTGTAATCTTTCCTTTCTCCATCATGTGTCTTAATCATGGAATTCTATTTATATGCTTATATGCTTCCTTCATCCTAAAATCATTTTCTGTCCTTTCCCCACTTACCTTGTTGACTTTTATTGCAGTTTTTCTTACAATATTTATTTCTTTATTACTATCACCCAGATAGTTTTTTTTCCTACTGATATTGTCAAAATATTTACTTTTCATCTGAATCTAAAGAGGTATTTTTTAACTGCTTAGAACAATGTTAATGGGGTCTCTTAAATTCTTTAGCACTTCTGATAGATGTGTATAATATGAATGTTGACTCATTCTTAAGGCAGAGGATGGCTTTATTTAGACTCATTGTTGATATGTTTCAAAGACAGTGACTATATGAAATTTTTTGTTCTCTTTTGGTGTTGTTGTTAGAAAACAAGTCAATGTATACAACTTCCTGATCAATTTTTACTTGTGAGGCTCTCTGTGGAGTAAATGTGCTGAATTCAACTCTGAACCTAAGCCAAAGACCAAACAGTATCTTTCCAGAAATGCAGAAACTCATTCTCTTTCCATTTCTATTTTTAACACCCAATTGTGAGGGTGACAATTTCTAAACATAAAGAATCACTGAGTGCCTTCCTCACTTTCATCATCACTGCTTGGTAGATCTTAAAATGGGATTAGGGCAGATAAGAAGCATATGAGTGCTGGAGTTTACTAGACTCTAGTTGACTGGATGGAAGGAAACAAAACTCCTTGTACTATCTGCATAGTAAATCCTGGTACTGTGATGTTACTTGCATATATTTTCTTTGTGAAGAACTCTACTTACACTGAAAAATATTGAGACAGTGGGATTCATAGTAGAAAATGTTCTTTTAATAATTTCAGGTTTGGGCAATCCTATGTAAGCCTCTGATAATTCATTTCAATTTGGTTCTTCACTCTGCCTAGAGTTAGAGACAATTCAACCCAGCTAAGGCAATCAGTAATTCCTTCCTTCTTTTTGTTTTCATTATGATGTGTTTGCAAATATTCTTTATTCTCATTTGTATTTTAATATGAAATTGATAAAAAGTTGACTAAGCTATATCCTGTGGAAGTTTTGAATGCAATGTCCTCCAACTGTTTCTTAGGCAATATCACATGGTAAATAGCCTGCATGTGACTGTTGCAGGAGACTGCATATTTACACTGAAATGCTTTTGTTAGGAAGGAAATATCTTTGTTCTACAGAGGAGTGGGACTTACTAATTTCTGAAGTCCAAATGAATCTAGAGGAATCATACAACTAAATCAAATACCAACAATAAGAAAATAATTTCAATCCACCCATATTTCTTATATATTTTGCATCATCGTTTATGACACCAGTAGTTCTCAATGGGGAAAAAAGATAAAAGCATTAAAATGTGAGTCTTTAGGCAGGCCTAACCTAGTCATTCCCCAGATCATACTCTATGTGTCAGAGTGTGGATAAACCCAGCAGACATAATAGCTTCCAATATAGAATCACAACTAATACAAAAATATTAATACTAGGAAAAACAAATTGTCCTGAATAAAATGGAACCTAGCTCAGAAGACTAGAGTTTTAGACAATCGATGGTCACAGTCAGTGGCTTTAGGGTCTTATCTCATAAATTCAAATAATGAATTTCATTGGCAACAGAAGAGTGTGTTTTAGAGTGAGTTGTATTATAAGTAAGAGCTTAAGCTTAAGCTTAAAATGAGAAGGGGAAGCATAGCTTCCTCCTTAGAAGGAAGAGTCAGTCTCAAAGTAGGTGGTCACTGAGGGAACCAATCTAGGTGTTAATATGGCATTACTGACTGAGATGAGCTGGTCAGTACAGTTGTCCCATGTATGAAACATTCAAGCAACTTTCCATCCCTGTGTCTATACTGGACTTCCAGACATACCTTTAAGAACTTGAAAGTACCTGGATAGGCATATCATCTAGGCAGTTGTGCTCATTAGATTATTGTGAAAAAGGAGAAGGAAAACAGGAAGTCATAATCCCAGCCAGTGCCCTAAAACATTTTTGTGGACAGAACTGCTGATGGAATCCAGGATATTTCTGGTGTCTAGTCAAGAGGAGTCTTCTTGTCAAGGAAAAAAAGCAAAAGTACTCATTGAAAATTTTTATTTTAGAGGTTATAGTTATAATTACATCATTTCCCACTACCATTTCCTCCCTCTAAATCCTCTCTTCTGCTCTTCCTTTCTTTCTTTCAAATTCACATCATCTTTTCTTCATTAATTGTTAGAGACATAAATGTGCATACATATACATTCCTAAATGCATAAGTAAGACCACCTGGTTTGCACAATGCTATGTATGTTTTCAGAGCCTTTCATATAGTATTAAATAATTGAGGTCCTCATCCCTATACTGGCTGACTTCTTTGATCTGTTCTCATCAATATGACAATACATTAACTTAGGTATTTAGAAGCTAAGTTACCTAAAGCATATAGTCAGTTTCTATTGGTTGCTAATTACTACAATTGGCTTCAACTACTTCACTGAAATATGAAAAGTGTTCTGATTCTCATATATGAAAGTAAGAACTCATTCATAGTGTTGTTTGGTAGGCAATGTAGGTATACCTGGTACTTCATATCAATTCCCTGTATTATTTTGATAATGGAGAAATTAATCATTTGCAAAATCTTCATGATAAACAACCTTCCATGCCCACCTCAATGATCTTCCACTGAAGTAGTTTCACTTCAGGAAGCTCTTAAATGGACAGCAGAGTAAAAGAAACCCTTGTTGAATTTAGGTGTAGTGCTTCATGGCACTACACACACACACACACACACACACACACAGAGAAAGCTGAAACAGAAGGATTGCTCTGAGTTCAAGGCCAACCTGGACTCCAGAGTAAGACCCAATCTCAAATCAATCAACCAATCAATAAGTAAGTAGTTTTAAAAGATAGGTAACCCAGAAAGAAAACAAACTCTCCCTGAAAATCTTTTTTGTTCTCCAAGATCCTAAGGTATTCTGTATACATACAGAATGGCTCCCTGTCTGAAGAAATACCACATCCCAGTGCAGATGACAGATGGATCATCAAAGGGGAATGCGACTGGTTTTCCATACCTTTTTGCTGAAAGCTTGCTTCGCATGCCCCTATTTAATGCTGACTTCATACTGTATCATTTTCCTGCACAAACAAACTTATAACTATTGCTTTTATATGCTACAAGTATTCACTGCTATCAGGGTAAACTCTTAATCAAAATATGCTTTAAGCTTCTCTGAAGAATAATTGAAATGTCTGTGAAGTGGAGAAACAGGCTCTGGAGGTAGAACTCACTAGGTAAATGTATTGCTTATATTGATCAATCTGGGACACCAATGAAAATTTTAATCTAATTCACTCTATCCAAATTTCTCAACTCTGTCTTTGAGTATTTTCCTAATGTCATGAAGGTGTAGAAATCTACACTTTTTTTGAAGACAGTGGGTCTTAGAGACATGGCCGCCATATTTTTATTATGTTGTGCTCAACCTCATGCCTGGAACTCCTAAAGATCAGGTGAAGTATAACCCACATTGTGGTAGTATGAGCATTTCTTATGGTCTGTTGGTGTGGGACAATTGCTTGTATTCTGTCAATTATATTTTAAATAAATGCTGATTGTCCAGTAGCCAGGCAGGAAGTATAGGTGGGACAATCAGACAGGAAGTAGAGGTAAGTAAATGAGAACAGGAATATTCTGGGAGAAGGAAGTTTTTTCTGCAGTTGTGATCCCACCACAGAAGAATCAACATGTGACTGCCTCGCTGAAACAGCCCATTATTCTAGTATATGTTAGCCACATGGCTAATATAAGTTATGAGAGTTAATAAGAAGCCTGAGCTAATGGGCCAATCAG
>LOJH01039369.1:1665-14858 GCA_001685095.1 Ellobius talpinus | reverse complement strand
ATATATATATATATACATTCTGAAAATTAAATAGGAAGTGTTTAAGTGTTTAGGTAAATGTCTAGCTTGTTGACCTGTATTCTAGAGCCTGGTGATAAGATTGGCAAAAAAAAAAAGGAAGTGTTTTGGGGAAAATATTGTCCCTGAGGAAATGGAAGACTGCCTTACAGACTTACCTTCTTCTCTTCGGACAGAATGAGAACTCTCTTCAGGAATTTGGTCACCAGAAGGGACAACACAGGAAAGCTGAGTTCCCTGCTGTCCAGATTGGCACTTTAATTGGGGGAGAGAAGCCTCCTGCTTGGGGAGCAAGGGAGGAATGAAGGGACAGAGAATTTTCTGTAACTGTAGTCCTTGCATGAATATTCTAAGAAGTTATGCTCTCCAAATTCGGGTCCTTGGTTGGGTACCTCACACTCAGAAGCATCCTGTCCTTAGGAACTTGTCAAAAGGGGCTGAAGACCAAACAAAAGAAGAAGATTGACTCACAAGTGTCCTTTTTGATCATTGTTGACTCCAGCGATGTGGAGATAATTCATTCAGCTCCCATCTGACAGGCAGGGTGAAGACACACAGGGTGGATTTCATTGGGGCACCATTTGCTTTCATGCCAACCCCAACCATGCCTTAGTTTTCTTCAAAGCTGTATAATATTCTTCCCAGAGCAGAGGCAGGCACTCCCTGTCTGCCTGCCAGCCCAGCCCCCTGCCTGTACCACATGTAATGGCATGTCCCCAGTTGACACAGATAAAACAAGTGCCGTGAACAGTTGTGCCTTTTGCCCTAAACACACTTTGACCATGCTCAACTCCTTGTCAGTAACCTTCAACACAGCAATGCTCCATCCAGAGCTTGACAGCTGGGCCCAGGAACAGTGATCTGTCCCTCACAGGCAGCCAGGCAGAGCAGTCAGGCACAAATTGTTTTATGGCCACTACCTTGAAGGCAATATCTGTCCCTTTTCCAAAGTATGCATCACTGGCAACTTCTAAGTGGAATTCATGGGAAAGCATTTGGCAAATCACAGGCTGACATGTTTATCTTGTTAGCTGTCAAGATGAGTAAGTGTACATGTTGAATGCCATCATTCAGACTGAACCCAGAAAAGCTCCTGTTCAAGAAGTCTGACATAATAAGTAATTTCCAAAATAATTTGCCAGATTTATATTAATCTTTGGTTCTAGAGCTTGTCATGATTGACCTTAAATAGACCTCTGATGACCCAGGTGTCTAGACACCCAAAATCATCACACAGATGAAGAGCTGCCAACACATCCCTGCAGTGAGGTGTGGCACAGCAGCAATCATGCCTGCATCCAGATTTTTCCCTTGTCTTTTAGTATCTAATTAACTTTAAAGAGCCAGCAAAAGCCGTACAGCCAGGCCTTAATATAAATGCAAGCAAGAAAACTACAAGGGACAAAGGAGATCCTTTTCATATTCTTGGGGACTGTCTGCTTTTTCAGATAGCCAGAACAAAACTTTAAAGTGAATTCAAATAGTAAGTCCACAGACTCTCTGGCACAGATACTGTCTCCTGTCAGCTCTCTGTGTCTGTCCTCTCCATCGGTCCCTTAACTATCCAAGATGGTAGCTCCAATAAGACCACACTATTGAAGTCAGCCTTTTCCTTCCTTGGAACTCCAGATTCAATTCAACTCCTATCCCCACATATTTATTGAGCAGTTTGTTCATGCCTGGAAGAGCTAGGAAAGCATTATGGCTGAACCATATTCCTCTCTTGCTTCATGGGGATGAAGCCTAGGAAACTTGGGCTGCAGAGATGAGGATCGTGCTGTGCTTCTGAGAATAATTTTGGGGAATAAACTGTTGTTTGGTGATTGGGAGATTATCCATTTAAAACTCTAAGCAAGTATCACTCTTACCAATTTCACCAGTCTTAGCTAGTGCTGCATTTTTACTTATGACCTTGGCTTCCTAAGCAGGGTTCTTGCTCATTCGTTTTTATTATTGCCACAGAACTGTCTTACATGGAATGCTTTCTTCCATGTAACGTTGATTTCTTAGAGACAGAGTATAATGTACAGTTGGTGAATATCATGAAGAGAAGAGAAACAGAAGGAGAAAATGGACAGTATTTTTTTGTCCATCAAAGCCAGGTTCACCTCTTGTTCACTGGAATCCAGAGAGAGATCATTCACTGAACTGAATCCCTGGCCACATCCCATGTCACTGGTCAAAATCTGAGACCAAGGTTCCACACTATTTTATTCATTATCTCACAGACATACATTTACTACAACCTGCATCTCAGATAAAATATTCCAGATATCCTCTCCTCAGCACCTCAGCAGTTTTTAACTAAATCCACCCCACAAATCTCCTCTTCACTCCTATAATTTTAACAAGGGAGACATTAAATTTATTAACTCCATTCATTCACTAATTCATTTGTTGTCATTTCTGGGTTGCACACAGCTCACATACTCTATAAGGCAAGCACATGTGCAAAGCCACCAATTGCAGAATTTTGTGACTACTGCCAGAATGAAGGCAAGCATCTGCTTCCTCATGCCAGCGGTCTGCATGTGTTTCTCCTCTGAAATAATAACAGTTAGGATCTACAGAGCACTTAATATGCTACAAGGAATGCATAGATTGACTTGAATGGGGCAGCTACTTAAATTTTTGTACTAGCTTCTTCACGTCAAAGATTTTTGGAGAGTTTCAACTCACTAGGCATGAACAAACGACAGCTCAGCTTTTGCGGTAACTGCTATTCCACTCCAGCACTGCAAGCCATTAGATGGTTTAGAATTTGCTGTTTCTTATTTCAAATCTGAAATTTATTATTTTCAGAGTTCTCTCACTGGCCATCCAAAGCCAACTGGATTTATAACGCCAGCTATAAATGGGACTAGAAATGGACCAGGGTTTGCGTTTTCTCCATCACCCTCTCTCTGTGTCTCTCATGGATAAATCTGGTATTGGGTTGGGAGGATAAAGAGGAGCACCTTCTGACAGAAGTCTTTCTGACAAGGGGCTGTCCTCCCTCTACCAAAACTCAGGGTATTCAACCTTTGTAATAACGGTGAAGTAGATCATCAATCTCATCAGCTGGGGAACCTGCATAAGACTGACCTAGGCCCTCAGAATGTGGGTGATAGTACTGTGGCTTTGGCAGTCTGTGGGGACACTGGCAGTGGGACCAGGATTTATCCCCAGTGCATGAACTGGCATTTTGGAGTCCATTTCCTATGGAGGGATACCTTGTTCAGCCTTGATCCAAGGGGCGGGGTTGGGGGGGGGACTTGGTCCTGCTTCAATTTGATATGCCAGACTTTGTTGACTCTCCCTGGGAGGTGTTACCCTTTCTGAGGAGTGGTTAGGAGGTTGGGTGGAGGGAAAGTGGCAGGGAGCAGGAAGAGGGAAGGAGGGGGAACTGTGTTTGTCATGTAAAAAGTAAAAAAAAATTAATTAAAAAATGTAACAGTGAGAGCATCTCATCCTAGGCACTCCCTTAAGCATGGATAGGTTATTTTCAAGATATTTTTTAATAGTATGAGATTTATATGAGACTGAATTTCAAAGTAATGGCATAATTAATTTGGTGAAATAAATATCAAGACAACTCAGCATTCAGACTGTGGCACTGTTATTGTTAGCTGGTTTAAGCTAGGATTTTAATGAAACAGGAACAAATCTCAGAACAGAAAGGTGTGGAAAACTTGCAGTTTTCATGGAGAAGAAGAAAATGTAAAATTGAGACAAAATGCAGCTACTGAAGAAATGAAAGCCATTTAATGTTTTTTTTAAAGCCAAGAATTTACATTCAGAAATTGGGAAAGTTGTCATTAGACCATAACACATTTCAGGAGTTGGTTGGGTTCCATCTATCACAGGTTTAAAGAGTTACAGTTTTAACTCTTTTGAGAGGGTTTTGAGAGACAGATAGATACTGGGTTTCCTATTCACAAGGGGCCACAGAGGAAAATAAGTTTCCCAGAATTCAGCTACCCAAGCACAGAGGCCACTGCTATTTTTCAAGTGGGCAGCAGACTTTTGAGTCATCCTCATGATAATAATTTTGTAGAAATGCAAAAAGTTAAGAGTTGTGGAGTCATGAAACCTTCTATCCCGATTTCAAAAGAAATTGAACAGCAAAATGGACTTGCTGTCCTGGTTGCTACAGTGCAGACACAAGGCAGCAAAGTCATAATGACTGCAGGGAGCCCTTGAGATGCCAATGTGTAGTGTTGTGGGAGTAAAGCTGGAGATGCAGAGGAAGTTGAGGTTGCCAGGAATGTGAGTTATCCGAGCCCTTGGGAGCTTGCATCATACCACCACTTACCCCAGATGCCAGATATGGAGGCCCAGGATTTAATGTTTGCACTGCCTGGGTTTGGTCTTGCTTAGGTCCTGGGACTCATTTCTAGGCCCCATTTTTCTCTTTAGAATAGTAATGTTTGCACTGTGATATTGTATGTTGGAAGTATTTAAACTTTGCTTCTGTTTTATAGGAAGTGCTCATAACAACAACATGTTTGTCCTGGATCTCAGAAGAGACTTGAACTGGACTTTTGAACTATATTGAAATTCTTAAGACTCTAGGAACTCTTGGAAATAGATTAAATACATTTGCATCATGACACTCACACAGTATTTGGAGATCAGGGTGGAATGTTGTGGTTTAAGAAAGATTTTTTGGGAATCAAGTTGACAGAAAATGGATTTGTGATAGCTAATTTTGATTGTCAACTTGATAGCACCTGGAAGGACAGCAAATTCACCTTTAGATGAATCTGTAAAGATGTTCCTAGAGAGAATTAACTAAGAGGAAAGCCCCATCCTGAATTTGGTCAGCATCATCCCATTGGCTGAAAACCCAGGGGAAAGGAAAGGAGCAAAGAGCAAAAACTTGAAGCACTGGCATTTCTTCTACAGCTTCACTACTGCCACCTGGTGAAGAACCTCATCTTCCTCATGCTCCCACTGCAGTGAAGTTCTACCCAAGTGCATGGAGCCAATTGGTAATGCACCAAAACCCTTCAGTTTCTCTTTCACAAGAACAGAAAGCTAACACATCACCCCATCTGTCCCTGCAAGTAACTAGTGTCCCCACCTGATCTGTCCTAAGCATGGTTCTTATACCAATGCTGTCTATCCTCTACTGATGACTACTGTGCTCAGGCAAACTGCCCTCTGCTAGGCAACCATTTTCTTTAACCCAACTATTCTCTATAAATTACTCCTGTCACCATGCCATTAGTCCTCTGCAGGGTGACTTTTTTCCTCAGCTATCTTTCTGAAGGTATCTGCTGTTACCACCATCCCCGTTCCTCTGTCCTCTCTGGGGTAATTCTTATCATTCACTAACCTAACTCTGTCCTCTAACATCTCTATACATGGCTCTGAGATAACCCTGAGCCAACACAGGAATAGAATGGGACAAATCACAAAGAGTTAGCTCATTCTTCAGTAAAGAGCTTATGCTTTCGGCAAAGTGAACCCAACAAAGAATTCTGAAGAGCTGCATGCTTGAATTTATATTTTATTATACCCTTCTCTAAGCACAGTAAGGATGGACAGGAGAGTATGAAACCAGCAACAAAGAGACTAATAAAGAGCTGAATACCATACTTTTCAACTTGCGTATTGTCTACAAACTTGGCCAATCTTGATAAATTCTTTTTGGCTGATAACATAGCCTAGAAGTTGATTCAACATGCCCTGGGCAAGTTGAAGCCTTCTGCCTATGGGAAATGGTAACAGGTTGAACTGTTACAAAGATAAGTAGGCCTTGTAGTTCCTGGTGTCTGGCAATGAGATCTTAATTTAAAATATAGTCTACATTTGGGGAAGATGGCTCCATCAGTATATACTGCAAAGGCTTCAGGATCGGAGCCTGGTCCTCAGCATCACGTAAGTCACCCACAGTGGTGAATATCTGATTGCAACACTGAAGAGGCAAGAAGGGAGGATCCCTGGTGTTGGCAGGCCAACTGGTCTACTGAGAGAAATCCTGTCTCAAGAGAAAATAAAACAGAGGAGAACTGAGGACATCATGTTACTAGGTGGATGTCTGACCTCCCATCACACACAGGACTACCACCACCACCAGGGTTTCCACAATGTGATAAACTTTAAAAGGTGATGATTTACTAGGTACATTCAATGACTGGTGCTTCCAGGATTTGGAAAAACTGAGAAGGCCATGGGAAGAGGAAAATAGAGATTGAAACAACACTGTTATAAGCCAAACAATTGCAAAGGAATGCCAGCAGTTAACAGAGACTGAGAAAGATAAAGAATTATGCCCAGAGCCTCAGAAGCAGCACGGATTTGATTTCCTGTTTTCCAGAATCACAAGACAAGTGTCTGTCATTCTAAGCCACCATGTGTGTACTAAGAGGCTGAAATAAAAGCCTAACAATTCCAAAACATTAGTGCTCCCCAGATCTGTTGGGTGAGGGGGGTAAAGTTCTGAGATATGTGGTGGCTGCCAGAAGTCCACCCAGAGTCCACTGCCAGCCTTTTAGACTTCAGCGGGTAGGTATCAGGAGACGGCGGAGTTCATCATGAACTTTCTGATATTGTGTCTTTTTCTATCTGACGTCAGGTCTTCTGCTCTTGTCTACAGAGGTACTTTCTCCCGTATCTTTCACCTTGCAAGCCTCATTGATCATCCGTTTCTCTTCCCACTACCTGCCCATCCAGGACTGGATCGCAATCTGACAACTGCCAAGCATGGTTCACCCCTGAAACTGGGGGATTATGTTTCTCTTCCCCACTATATCTTCTGAGGAAAGAGACCATCACATTTTACAAATGTGTTATTTTTCTATCAAGCCCAGTACCTGATCCACGGATGTTATGTGATCTTATTAATTGAGTCCTTTCTTTACATGAAGCCAAAATTGTTCCAGTACTATGCAGAAAACTAGAGATCCCCAGGGTAAGCTCATACTGTCCTATGGAAAAGCGTATGTGCAAAAAGATAATACAAACTTGCCAGCAGATAATAAGTGCTACACTGAAAGAAACCACTGAACGTCAAACAAGTTAGAGGATTGCTTTTGTAAAAAATAAGTCAGGCCTGTCTGTTACAGAACTGCAGGGGTCTCTCTAGGTTCATAGTCATCCCTCCAACCCAAGTGTCTGCAAGGATCTCAGCCTTCACATGGCCTTACTGGAACCAGGTGCTCCTCTTTTTCTGCCAATGGGTATTTTGGATTGCTGGAATATTTGCTTTCTGTTTTTTAGCAGAACATGAGCCGAAGGCATCATCTTGTGAGCTATAGGCCTTTGCCAACTTTGTTTAGAACTGCTGACATAGCTGTAAATGTCACTGGATGTATATTAAAGTCCCCTTTCTCCCATTTCTGCAATGCCTCTGGGTTCTTTCACCAGAGCTGTTTACCAAGAAAACAGGCAAAGGAGATAGATTGCCTGGTGCTTATGTGGCAGTCACCTAGGTAAGCAGCTGTGCCCAATTCTGAGCATGGTCCACAGATAAGAGGCCTCTGCAGTCCACAGACAGACAAGAGGCCTCTGCAGTCCACTGACAAGAGTTCTCTACAGTTCCTAGACAAGGGGCCTCTGCTGTCCACAGACATGGGCCTCTGCAGTCCACAGACATGGGCCTCTGCAGTCCACAGACATGGGCCTCTGCAGTCCACAGACATGGGGCCTCTGACGTCCACAGACATGGGCCTCTGCAGTCCACAGACATGGGGTCTCTACTGTCCACAGACAAGGGGCCTTTGCAGTCCACAGACAAGGGGCCTTTGCAGTCCACAGACCAGGGATCTCTGCAGTCCACAGACATGGGGTCTCTGCTGCCTACAGAGCAGTTAGGTTGCTTTGGGGACATTGAGGATTATGGAGAGGACCCTTGAGGCTCCCCTTGGCTTCCTCCACATTAGAAAGGAAGAGAGAAGGGTCCAGAAGGACAAGAAGCATGTCTTCACAATTGTCACAGAACCAATGCTCTCTCCTTAGAGCATACTCTGTGTGAAAATCACCACCAGCATTAACCACCAGATACCTGCCTCTGAATAGAGCAACATACACTCCTCACCCCAGAAATCTCCCCGTGTTCCAGTATCACAAAGGACAGACACAGAAGTATGCTCAGTGGAGATATTGTCATCATCCTGAGTCTTAGAGAATATCTCAAGAGCCACAGACACAAGGAATCAGATTTCCCTGTACTCCGTCTGGACCTACAGCAGTCAATCCTGCTAACCAGCTCTTACTCAGTCCCAGCCGGCTCCTGCTATGTCCTCATTTAGGTTTCTAATGTCCTCTTGCTTTCTATGAACACCTACCTAGCTATTTCTTGACAAGCTCTTTCCCCCTCTTTAGCCATAGTCACTTTCTGTCATTTATAGTCAAGAAAGCCTGCATGATATTGCACAGGCAAATCTCACCAGATGTGGTGAATGTATATATTATTACCACATGCTACCAAAGAGGAAAATAGAGAAAAGGAGGAGAAAGTCCAGAAAACAGGGAGTCCAGGAAGTCTGGAAAAGAAAGGGACATTTGGGAACTAGAAAAGATTGTTTACCAAAGCCAGGGAATGAGTTAAGGGAGCAAGTGTGAGGACAAGGATGGTTTGGGGCACACGTCATAGCTTCCAAGAGTCTAGAGAGAGCAGAGTGTCCCAAGTGTCTTCTTTCCTGCTGTCAGTCACAGCCAGGTTCTCTACTGAGCTACCTCTCCAGAAACAAGGCCCAATAATGCAAATGTATAAAAGCCCAACTCTTCCTTCTACCTCTGGAACGGGACAGTGGGAAGGAGGTGAGATTCTGAAAGGGCAGCAGCAAAGCCACACCAACTGTGCATTTGGAAACGTCACATCCTTCTGTGCAAAACCCTCCCTCACAAACCAGAATCCAAACCTTCCACTCAACGGTCCTCTGGACCATGACAACTGTAGGTTCTAGAACCTCCCCCCACTTCACCTCAGTTTCCTGAATAAATCTCCTCTCCATGTTTTCTGTTCTCTCCCACCAAGTCACATTAGTCTACATTTCATTTTACGTTTTCCTGGGGGCTACACTTAAATTCCCTGGATTAGTAAATTGCACAGCAATTTGAGCAAAACAACAGACCCAAGGAAATTAATTCTGGCAAAACCCCAGCCAGAAAAATAAATAAGGCCTAAGTGCATAGTACTGTCCTCTAACCTGGATCTGGAGACTCTTGAGACGCATCTGGTGTCTCCAGTGATGGGGACAAAGGTGAGGTAAGAGTGGTTCTCCCTGTTTACTCTTTCACCAGGCTGGGGATTATGGTCCAGGAGCGAGGGCATCATCCAGCTGGGAGAGATCTTGGGGAAACACAGTGATGCATTGTGTTGAAAATCCCTTTTCAATAGAAGCTTTGCAAGCCATTAAACACTAGTCACAGATTGCTTTGGAAGAGTCCCCAGGTAAGGACAACTAAGAAGCTTTTGAATCTATTTTCCCTGCTGAACATACAAACAGTTCTGGCCATTTGAGATGTTGTATTTGAGGTTTGGCAGTGAGGTGGCCTTTCATAAAAAAAGGAAAAAAATACATATGGGGGGGGCTACAGCTCAGCGCATGCTCCACAGAAAACAAAAGTTTGATGTCCCTCATTCAGTATAAATAGTGTTGACTTGTTTATATCTAACCTTTGATGCTTAATGAGCAAAACTCTATCTTCTGAGACTGGGAGCATGTTAGATGCCATTCAGGGGATCCCAGTGGTGTAAATAAAGATGAAGGAGAGAGAGCAACCACGGTTTCAAGGAATGCAATGTCCCGAAAGAGCCTGTTTTGGATAACTTGGGCTATTCCTGTAGAAATGGCCGTTTGTTCACTGATTTTTTTCCTTCTTTCCCTGTTTTTAAATCGTGGCTCTTGGGAAATATAAACCAATCCTTAATGTTCAAAAATGGCATGGTGGGATCCTAGAGCTGAAAGGAGAGGTGGACACATTCCCCCATTCCCACCCAGAAGCTGTCTCCAATTGATATAGTCTCTTGCAAATAAAAACTTGGTTTTCTCCAAGGGAGACTCACTGGGGGAACAAACTGCATGCCCAGCAAGAGATGGCCAACAGAAAAAGAAAAAAAACTCAACAGCATTTTCGATGGTTCCTTGTCTAATAATGCTGTGTCATGGCTATATTATGTGAAGAAAGAAACACAGATTTTTCAATAAGAAGGGAAAATGGGAATAATTGTACAATTAGTTGGGACAGCTTGCCGTGGCAAGACTGGGTGGGGCATGTGTCTGCTGCGTTCTCACTGCTGTGAGAACACGCTTGTCTAAACCAACATAAGGAGGAGGCTTTTTGTCTCTCAACTAACAGGTTAAATGAATGCACAGTCCACTGTGGTGGGGAGAACATGACAGCAAATGCCAGATCTAGGTATGGCAGGGAGAGCACAAGCCAGCTGCTTACACTGCAGAAGCAGAGAGGGGAATGCTGGTGCTGAGCTTGCTTTCTCCTCCCATCTCCCCCTTTTTTCCTGTTAACCTTTTTATTCAGTCTAGGGCCCCAGTTCATGAAATGGTGAACCCATACTAAGTCAAAACGCTCTGGAAACACCCTCACAGATACCCTACGGTGACCCGGAATCCAGTCAATTTGACATTAACCACTATAGGCCAGTTCTTGGATTTGATTGCCAGCTCCAGGAGTTCCCGGCTGTTGATCTCAGGAAAACTGTTTTCCCCTTCAAAGCCATTACTACAAGTGTGGAACAGTATTATAATGCACATCTCGTTGCTTCGGGCTTTATATGTATCAAATGAAATAATGAAGGTGCTCTGGAAAGTATAAAGCATTTCACAAATGCAAGAAAGAAAACCACACCAGTGTTTACTCCCAAGCCTGTGTTTGCCCTCTGCAAACTGACTCTGACAGTTGTACCCAGGGCCCTCTCTGTACGGTCTTCCTCCGCTTCACTCCAACCAACACTGACAACCCTAATAACAATAAACCAGGTACTGTCATTCTCGGTTCCAAACTCTTCAGTTGCTCCCCATTGCAGCCCGTGCTAATGTCTAGGGGTCCTGTCTAACCTCTTCTTTCTCTTCCAAATGCAGCACCCTCATTCTGGCCCACAGAGTTTGATTTTTTTCAAGCATATTCAGTGTCTCTCCATATCAGAGTCTCCGTACATGTATAGCATTCTCTCTTCCTGGGAGTATGGGAGTATTCCTCCTTTGTTAGCATACCCAGCTCTCCTCTCTCTTTTCAATTTGCATGGTGTTTGCTTCCTCTCATCTAGGACTGCTTTACTGACTAGCCAGTTGTGTAGCATGTGTCCCCAGGGGGTGCCATTAACATTCACTCCAGACTTCAGGACAGCACCTGATGACTGTTGTCAGCCCTCAGGTTCACTGCCCTGAGACCTTTGACTACCACTGAACTTGCATATCTGCACAGTTAATAACCACTTATTTCTTAGAAGTCCCCCTTTCCATTAGACCATCAGAAGGAGACTGGGACTCACATAGAGTCCTTAGTACCTAGAATACCTACCTGTACACAGTAGGTTCTCAGCGAATGTGTTATGGATTGACATCCTTTCCCAGTCCAATGTTAATGGATACGCATGAGCTGAGCTGGAATCTCAAATGCCTCCAATCATTCACTCTCTGTGTCAATACTGATGTGGAAGTTATAATGTGTTAATGGGCTTTAGTTGGGTGTAAAGGATTCCAGAACAAGGGCAATAGGACAGCTAGGAACTGAGCCCGGCCTTCAACTGCTGAGACATATCCCTGCTTACTAAAAGCAATTAGCTCTTCTCTCTAGAAATGAAACAGCCTAAGGAAAACTGTATGCGATTAGAATCTAAAGTCCTAAAAATCTGAATTTTACTTTTGCTCTATGTTGGGCAGTGATGACAGGTGAGTAATTATAAAATGTGCTGCCCTTTTCCCTTTTTAAATTAAGCAAGACACTTTATAAGAATTACCTTGAGCTCTAAGAAGAATGGCTGTAATAATGTGATGTAACATTACTGCTACGACTGATTAATAAACCTCTCCAAGTAGACAGAGGTCATTACTTCCCTCTCACCTGGTCCTTAGCTATCTTCAGTCATTACTTGCTGATTAACCAGTCACAAAGGATTTAGGAGCAGGAGGTGAGCCATGCTCTAAGTTTTGCATATTAAAATAAATAGCCCCAGTAAACTTGGCACTTCCCACATGACTGCATTCATTCTTAAAGAAAATACATTTGCCATGCTTTATTCCTGTCACAGATGTGTTTCCTACCTTGAAAGTCCTCAGATCTACTGTAGTGGCTATGGGAGAGGAGAAGCTTAACATGCCACCAGAGAGTAAAGTCTGCTCTGATGGAGGCATAGACAATACCCTCCAGCAACTCAAGGCCACGATGGTCAATTCTACCTTGACAGGACCATTCTTGGGGACACCATCTCAGATAAGGACACTAGAGTCTCAAGGGGAAAAGGAGAAAAAAGCTTTTCAAAGCTAATTCTAGGCTGTGGGAACCACTCAGATCCCATGTGGCTTCTTGCTCTGTTTGAAGACTAATTTCCCATCCTGGGAAAATTTGTTCTGCTCTACTCAACAAAGAACAAACAGGCACTACATGTAGAATACCGGCCACTCCTTGTTTCTTGAGTTTGTTGGTTGGAGCCTGTGGGCAACAGTATGCCTCCAAAACCCTCTTGGATGTCTATGGTTTGGCAGGTTAATTTTTGGCTGGTGCGTTCCCATTTTGGTTGTTGTTGGTTTTTCTGGTTTTTGGGTTTTGGGTTTTTTTGTTTTGTTTTGTTTTGTTTTTTGGGGGTAAACTTGGTATTTTGAATCAAGCTCCTTGGGCTTAGATCCCTCAAAGTATCATTCCTAAAGACACAAAGAATTTCTATAAGGCATTTCTTTCCAAAAATGCTAGATATTTTTTAATCACCAGAATAGAGAATATAATCACTAGACTCAAATGTGGAAAAATCACAGGTTTGAGTTACATGCATTTCTATCTTTAACTTACTGAAACACTCACCAGGTGTGGTGATTTGAATGAGAATATCCCTTCACCCCTTAGACTTAGTCCTCACTTGGTGGACCTGTCTGCTTAGGTTTAGCTGTGATCTTGCTGGACAATGAATACCACTAGAAAATAAGCTTTGAGGTTTTAAAGACTCTCACCATTCCTGGTTTGTTCTCTCTCTCTCTCTCTCTCTCTCTCTCTGTGTGTGTGTGTGTGTGTGT
>LOJH01039367.1:9553-24411 GCA_001685095.1 Ellobius talpinus | reverse complement strand
TTCAATTCCCAGCAACCACATGGTGGCTCACAACCATCTGTAATGAGATCAGATGTCCTCTTCTGGTGGGCAGGTGTACATGCAGATAAGACATTGTATACATAATAAATAAATAAATATTTTTAAAAAATAAACATCCTCTTCTTACCCAAACTCAGCCACAGCACATCCACTGTACACAGCCCTCTTAGCATGGTGGTCAGGATCCAGCCCTTCTCCCCAGCCTGGGCTTTCCATGACTTGGCTCAGGTGTTTCATTTTTGCCCATTCTCTTTCAGACCCATATGTTCCATATAGAGTGGTGGTTCTCAATCTGTGGTTATTAAGCCTTTTGGGGGTCACATATCAGATATCCTACATATCAGATATTTGTATTATGGTTTATAACAGCAAAATTACAGTTATGAAGTAATAAAGTAATAATGTTATGGTTGGGGGTCATCACAGCATGAGTAACTGTATTAGAGGGTTGCATCATTAGGAAGCTTGAGAACCACTGGTCACAAGCCAGCCATTCTGGGGAGGGCCTTCGTGCTGCCACGATAAGAGGTGTCAGTATGAGCCAGCCTGGTAGTGCCTGCCGTTCATCCCAGCAGAGGCAGACAGAGCTCTGTGCATTTAAGGCCAGTGTGATCTACACAGTGCGTTCTAAGCCATCCAGGGCTACATAGTGAGACACTGTCTCAAAGCAGCAATGGCAGCAAAAATAAGTATAAATATGTTCTTGAACACATGCCAGTAATTTTACCTTGGCATCTAAGCCTCACCTTCTAGCTGTGTGACAGTTAAACCACACCCCATGTGCCTTATTTTGTTCATTAAAACAACAACAACAACAAAGTGACTATTACCCTGAAGATCTGTCCCACCTCCTGGGACACAGTAAATAAGTGGCGCACTACCTTCGTGGCTGACATCTTATTTGTCTGATGTGTTCCAGTGGGTCCCTTACTCAGAGAAGCTTCTGTCACTACTTTTATGTCATTTCTTCTCTCACTGCATTGTGTGCAGCCTATGGCTCTTGGACCACATGGAAACCAAAGCAAAAATTATAAAACATGTAAAATAAAGGGTGTGTGTGTGTGTGTGTGTTCGCGCGCTTGTGATTCAGAGGCCGGCAACTCAACTGTTTTGTTCTCAAGCCCTTCCGTTGTGGATTAACTGTCATGTTTAACGACACAAAGGCTCGAACACCTGAATCCAAAGCTCTCTTCTGTTGCCAGCGAACATTTTATCTTCTCATTTCCCAGAACACCATTGTTAGGAAATGCCTTGCCTTCCTTTGAATTGTCTTGTCTGGACTTTAACTCTGTCATATAATTATTTTTTCTCACATACCTTTTCTTCTGCTTGTTGTTCTGTAGCGCTGGGTAAACTGCTGGTCTAATATGCAGGGGTGGCTAAAATGCAAGTGTTAGCTACAGTCCAGTCGGCTGAGACAACAGAAGTGTTAGCTACAGACCTGTCGGCTGAGACACAGTCCGATCGGCTTAGAAAACAGACATGCTAGCTATGGTCAGCTGAGACAACAGACGTGCTAGCTACAGTCCGGTCGGCTGAGACAACAGATGTGCATTTTCTCACATATCCGGGGTCGAGAAGTCCCAAGACCGAGGTGCTAATCCTTGGTGTTGGTTCTCTGAGGCCTCCTTCCTTGGCTCCAGATGGCTGCCTTCTCTTTGTGATAGTTTTACTTTGTGGACATAGGTCTCACTGGATAGCCCAATCTATCTTGGAACTCTATTGTATAGCCCAAGTTGACCTCAAACTCATGGTGGTTTTCTTGCCTTTAGCTTTCTAAGTGCTAAGCCAACTTTTCCCATGTCCTCATGTGGTCATTTCTCAGTACTGCATGTCTGTGTTTAATTTCTTCTTTTTATAAGAATATTAATAAGATTGGATTAAGGCCCTCCTTAAAGACTACATTTTAGTGGAGCATGGTGGTGTAATCCATAAAATCCTAGGACTCAGGTGGCAGAGGCAAAAAGATCACGTAAGTTTGAAGCCAGTGTCGTCTATAGAGCAAGTTCCAGGCAGCCAGGGCTATATAACAAGACCCTGTCTTACTCCCCATTTAAAAACAAACAAACCAACAATAATAAAACTCATTTTAATTTAATTCTCTTCTTTGGAAACTTCATCTCCAAATACACACACTTTCTGAAGTGTGGATGCTTAGATATCTCAGCTTCATCATAGTCAACTGTGACTTGGTAAAATTGTTGAATTTATAACAACTGTTCTCACTTTCCTGTGTTTACCCTGCTGTAAAGATACCAAGCAGTGCCCAAGTGGCCCATGTGGGACATTAACTGGATGTCCATTATTATTCCTGCTCTCACTTTGTGTTCTCTAAGAACAGGGCTGCTTTCTTGCTCTTCCAACATCCCTAGGATGAACTTTGCTTTATTTTATTTTTTGGCAAATTTTCCATATATCCATGGACCACTTGGTTGGTCTTCCTGCCTGCTTCCGTCTTCCAAAGGCTGGGGTTACAAGGTATCATGTCACCTCACCATGCTCTTAGCACAATTTGAATGTGATTGTTTGTAAAACACTTAGAGAATAAATGTGTGGACAAAGATTCAAGAGCAGAAGCAAGTGTATCAGTACGTTTTCTGCTGCAGTGATGAAACATCATGACCAAAAGCACTCAGAAGAAAGAGTTTATTTGGCCTTTGGTTTCACATGCCCATCATGGCAGGGAGGGGTGGAAGCTCATGATAAGTGTGAGAGTGGGAATAGGAAGTTAAAAAGTGTGGATCTGTAAGAGCCAGCAGGAAGCAGAGGACAAACTGGAAGAGGCATAAGACTTTGAACTAACAAAGCCCACCCCCCCCTTGATGTACTTCCTTCATCAAGTCTACCCCTCCCTGGGATCTCTCCCGGAAATGCCACCAACTCGGGACCAAGGTTTCAGATACTTGAGTCTAAGGGGGACATTTGCCATTCAAACCTCCACAGCAAGTCTGTTTCTTTCAGTAGCAGAAACTAGAGCAGGAAACCCGTAAAGAAGTCAATGCCCGCACTGTAAGTGCGGTATGCCACTGTAAGTTCAGTATCGCAAGTCTTCTTCCACCAGAGACTCCAGAAAGTCATAGGAAAATGATTTGTGACAAAAATCACATGTACACAAAAGCCAGTATCTTCACACAGCCAGAGTTCTCAAGTGATGAGAGACATAAAGGCTCTGTGTATAACAGGCGATCCTGTTCATTGTTGGCCCATTGGAGGTGTCTTTGATCTCTACAGAGGAGGGGCGTGGCTAAGGTACTGTGAATGGACAATAGAGCAGGAGTTGGAGGAGCAGCAGGCAGTGAGTGTGCTGTGTAGTGATCAGGCTCTGAAGATGCCCAGACACTGCGCCCAATGATAAGCATCTTCGCTCGGTGCCTTCAAGTCTCATTTCCTTCCAGCTGGACTCCAAAGGATCTTTTTCATCTTCGATACCTTTCCAGTGTGCCACTTTGGGTCCATAGGATTTTTATTTCTTAGTCTGCCAAAGGCTAGGTATATATCATTCCTTTTTCCTGGTACCACTACAATTTCTTTCTGATTCATCTAATCCCAGCAGCCCTATGAAATGTACTTTTTCTCTTGTGTTATCTATCTTAACTTGCAAGCTCTGCTAGTCCTAAGAATTCATGTCTGTCTATTGTGTTGGAGTTAGGGAGTTGAGAATAAGTTCCTATTTTATTGGATACATTGTTAAGTTTTACAGGTGTTTGTAAAGAAATTAAATAATGAGACAATTCTGTGCCTAAAAATTATACCTTTGATAATGGCAATGCTTGGCTGCGAGATCAAAGGAAAACATAAAAGCTATTCTCTGAAATAATATGGAAGATTGGAATTAGAATCATAGCTTTCATGAAAGCTGAGCAAACCCTCAGAATTGACAGGCATCCTACAGATTGCATAATGAAGAGAATTTTCAGTCCTCAATGTGCGTAATCACATAGGAAGAATTTTAGCAAGCTGAGATATGGAAATTCTTAATTAGTTATCTGATGTGGAGTCTAGACGTCACTACCCCTTACAGCTCTGCAGTTGAATATGACCTGGCCAGGGAACAGAACTAGCGCCTTAAGAGAAGGCAGATGGACCCTAAACGTGGAGAGCCACTGCTCTGCCTTAAGCACCAGGCTGATACATATTCAGCATTTCTTTGCTTTTTATACTGAATGCGGTGATTTGCCAGATAAGTGACTTGATGCTGTGACATGGGACATTCAGCTGCCTCCTTACCTGCTGTGAGAGGGCCGGCTTGAGAATCTGTTGGACTGCCTGATTGGGGCTTTGAGAGATCATTCATTAGGGTTGCAGGCAACAATGCCTCTTTGCATGCTAGCCTCCTATCCCTTGCATTGTATGCTCAATGAAAGTTTACTCTGAAAACAACTAAAATCTAAGCAAAATCAGCCCTTAGGCTAATTCCATCCTAGTGAATCCTCTCAATAATTTTGTCCCATAGATTTTTTTGTTTGTAGTGCTGGGGATCAAACCCAGGACATTGAGCATTATATCACTGAGCTAGGACCTATCCTTTTTTATAGTTCATTTTTGTATTTGATAATGACTTCACTTTAATACGAAGATATCTATGGTCCAGAAGCACTAGGAGAATCTTGGCTATGTACTTAATATGGTGATTAAGTTCATCTCATTCTCTTTCTGCTAACCATCAGCTCCTGCATGTTACAGTGGTGGAAGCAGGGGCCTTTATCCCAGGTTACTGCAGGAAGCAGCAATGTATGGGCCAGCACAGCTCTTCTGAGCAGAGGGCAAGATACCATCATGTGGAGCAGGAGGGCACAGCAGTCCCAGGGCATGCATCTCAGGCTCTAGTTCCTGCTTTGTGAGGTCTTTCCTGGGACCTCCCAATTTGCTTGGAAAACTTTTTTAGTGAAGGGGGTGGGTAAAACATGGTGGGGTCAACAGGGAAAGGCAGCCTGTGCCTGAGAAATTGGTGAACACTACTGCTCTGTAAATGCAGAGACTGGAAAGTCTCTTTTTTAAGAAAAATGTGTTGTAATGAAGATATTTGTCTTAATTAGGGTTCCTATTGCTGTGAAGAGATGGTGTCTCTTATAAAGGAAATCTTGAATTGGGGTGGCTCTCTTACATTTCAGAGGTTCAGTCCATTATCATGGTGGGGCATGGTCTTGTTCAGGCAGACATGGTGCTGAAGGAACTGAGATCCACAGGCAGTAGATCTTGATCCACAGGCAGTAGAAGGAGACTGTGTATCACACTGGGTGTAGCTTGAGCATATAACACCTCAAAGCCTGCCTCCACAGTGACATACTTCCTCAAATAAGGCCATAACTACTCCAACAAAGCCATACCTTCTAAGAGTTCCATTCCCTATGGACTAAGCATTCAAATACATGAATCTATGAGGGCCATACCTATTCAAGTTAACACAATATTAAATTGATGAAAAGAGAAAAACAGTAATAAACATTTTCTTCCACTTTATAAATTAACATTTTCCTGGTAACACATGATCTATATAGAAATTAAAAATGTATCAAGAAAAAAATAAACTCTAATTTTATCACCTCTGTAGTATCCCTTTGGTGTGAGTCTTCTGTGTATGCTATGACCCTTTCCACTTAGCAAGCACACTGAACTTTAACACAGTTCTTGTTTCTCATCTCTCATTATAAATAATACTTCCAAGACCACCATTATAGTTTAATGCATTCCATTGAATACAGACAGACAATTTGAGACAGTGCATGCATTGAGTCCTGAGAGTAAAAATCTTCCAGGAGGCACTTTTGTTTGATGTTAACTCCAATTTATCTGTTTCTGTGATGGCATCTTGTAAGCTGTGTTAGCCTCATATCTGTGGTCTGGTGTTGGTGACATCATCGCATAATAAATATTTAGAATTGTGTTACATCATGATTAATTTAGTTGGATGATATAAAACTTGTTGTATTTGTGATTAAGAAATAATAAGTTAAAGAATATTAAGAAAGTCATAGTTTCTTGTAACTTATGTGGATTTAGCTTCAACATGAGGTTTTTTCCTGTATTGCACACTTGAAATATTTCACTGGTGATCTCAGGGGTGTGGTATCCAACTATCACTGGAGCAAATGAACATACAGTATACAGAGTTTAACTCATGTTTTTACCATTTTGACATATCACTTAGTTTATGTAAGTAGAATGATTCTACACACAGGCAATACATAATAAATAAATTGGTAAGAGTAATTACATCAAGTGGTATTTGAAGATCCTGCTGTTATTTGATTATTTTCTCTTTAGTTGCCTTTCTATCTTTGGCTTAGGTGTTATAGTGGTAATTATCCTACTGAAATCAGTTTTGTTTTCTGGTGCTGGGGATCAAACAAGGAGTCTTGTGCATGCTAAGGCCTTGTTCCTGCCACTGGAGATTCCTTGTCATTTCAGTGTGAGTGGGGTCAATGGTAGCCTTCCTCTGATCTTTGTCTCTTCTTGTCCTCCACACTGAGGAGGCAGGACCTCTGTACTTGAAGTATTCTGAGCCACACCTGGATTTTGATTTACACTTATTCCCTAGCTGCATTTTTTATTTCTTTTTTAAACTTAATTGCATGTGTGTGCACGCTCGCATGTGGGCATGCATAAGTGGAGGTCACAGAACAACTTGACTGGGGTCAATTCTTCTTCCCCTATGTGGGTCCCAGGAATTGAAGTAGAGTTCTCAGGCTTGATGCCAAGCAGCTTTACTCAGTTAGCCATCTTGCTGATCCACCATCCGTTTTAATTGTTGGATAGGACCTGAAACGATTGTCCTGTGAGGACAGAATATCCTAAACTTTATTCAAAGATGTGTTTTTCTCTTCCTGCCCCTTTAGCATGCCTCAGCTTTGACCTTAAATTTTTCTTTTTTCCCTCTAGGCAGGAGGCTCCCAGGTAATTTTCACCAATCCTTTAGAAATTGTCAAGATTCGCTTGCAAGTGGCTGGAGAGATCACCACTGGCCCCAGAGTCAGTGCTTTGTCTGTGGTGCGAGATCTGGGCTTCTTCGGCATCTACAAGGTAACTAACTTCTTTTCCTCATTTGCTTAATTACTGTTACTTCAAGGACATAACTGTACTTCTGGAGCAAGTTCATTTCTCCACCCTTACAGGACATTCTGCTAGAGCCCATAGGGCACTGTTGTGCCATCTAGGAGGCATTCCTTCCTAACACCTGCCAACAAGCTGTCCTTAGAGAGACCAAGATGCAGGGTGACCGTAATGGGAGTGGCGCCTGGCAGAGTGGTTCAGCAGAGCTCTCCAGGAGCACTGGCCTCAGCCTGTAATGGCCAGAGGTCTTCTATCGCTTTTCACTTTTTGAGACAGTTGTTTTTCACTGAACCTGAAGCTCACTGATTGGCTAGACTGGCTTGCAGTCAGCCCCAGTGTCTCCTGTTTCCACCTCCCCAATACTGGGATTTCAGGCACGTGGCCACACCTATCTTTCCATATGTGCCTGGCAACCCATACTGAAGCCCTTATCCTTGAATGAAAAGCACTTTACCAGCTGACCCATCTCCCTAGCCTCAAAACCAAATTCTTACGTCAAAAATTTGCTTTTGGATCCTACATAAATTCTGGTACTATGTGGTACCGCATCTTGATTATTATAAATCTCACTCACTTTATGTTGATAAAATAACTTTCCAGGATGATAGGTCAGTTTTTAGTGGTGGTTTGAAAAGTTTTCCTTACCCTTCTACCCCTAAGGTTGTATTGGAATATCCAGGTGTGATGATGCACAACACACCCTTAGTCCCAGAGCTAGGGAGGCTGTGATTTCAAGGCTAGCCTGGTCTACATAGAGAGTTCCACACCAGACAGAGTGGAACCACAGTGAGCCAATGTCTGACCAAAAAAAAAAGCCATGTTGTAATAAACTGAAGTTATCTGCATCTATGCCTAGCACTAAACCTTATCAAATAAAAGTACTCATTGTTCTCCAGTAAGATTTTATAAAGAATTTGTTGCTGATTCCAATAAATAAATCTTTGGGAATACAGGGTGAAATACAAAGTCGGCCCAAAGCAGCTTAATTTATATTAATAGCAGAAATATATAATTAATAAATTATATGCAGATCAAGAGATGCTTTATTCCAATTAGTTGTGAAGCTTAAAGCCATGCCCCATCAGGCCTTATCCTGCCCTTAGACATCTGCATAGGTTGTTTTCCAGAATGTATCGTCTTCATTTTCTCTCCAAGCTGTGCAAGTGAAGCTCTTTTTATCTTGGCTTTTCATGGCCCTGGAAATGCACTATGAACACACTAACACCCCATGAACACACTAACACCGAGACACTGCTCTCTTCCCCTCCTGTCATCCCAAGTGGGTATCACAAGCCCTGCATAGGGAACAGCTGGCCATGCTAACCTCTTTGGGCATTCTGTGTGGTGTTTGAGTTTCTTTTTTTGCTTCTGGGTTCTTCAGGTGACCTCAGTGAAAATTCAGAATTGCTTACAATGGAGCTTTCCCTACCACCTGCATTCCTCCAGGCCGTGTGACTGTTAGGGTACCTCATGATCTGAGCCTTCCTAGGATTAGATAGTGCGTGACTCTTTCTATTGGGATTAATCTTAGTGAGGGAACCAGGTTTATGTGGTAGGTTGGAGTAAATATGTGGATGTGGGCTATTTTGTTTTTAGTTTTACATTTGTGGCATGTGTACATGCGCATGAGATCAGAGTCATTTATCTCTTTGCACCTTTTTCTGGGTTCCTGGATTCAGACTCAGGTTGCCAGGTTTTGGCAAGTAGCTTTACCTACAGAGCCATCTCTAAGGCCCTTGAAAAGTTGACTATTTTATTTTCCAATAGCAGGTAAGACACTATAATTGGGCAGTGAACACAGTGTCGATGGCTGTTTTGTTTGCACACATATTTCCAGCTATAGGAAGTAAACAGTGCTGTCATGAGTCATGGCATAGATGAACTTGGAGAAAAAACACTTTCTGTTCTAACATTTTAGGTCCTTGCCATCTGTGACATGATGTAGTGGCTTGTCAACAGGCTGTCTAGTAAAAGGCACTTGGTACTGTGGCAATGACTGTTATCGAAATATCTCTGTCGACAAAATGGTAGGGACTTGTTTGCTGATACAAGAGCAAGCTGTGTGACTCGCTGCAGAAGACACCAGGCTGGGGCTTTTTTGTCTTCACATTATGTCACAGTCTTAATCCCCTCTAAGGCTCCTGGGAAGTCCCTGGCACCCCAATTTTGTAGTTGGGTGAGCAGCGGCTGCCAGCCATGGTGTTTGAGCTGAGACTGAGGCCTAGACATTGCTCGTGCTTTTGTGCTAAAGTTGCTTTTATGAAATGAGCAAGATCGCTCACGTCTGAGCGAGAACACTCTCCCACATAACGTTAATTACTAGTCTAGTGGTTTAATCTAGTTCAGAAGCATTCCACACACTTGACTCTGCCTTTCAAATGCTGTTTTGGTGAATTGGTAATTACCACATGAAGTTACTGGTGTTTTTGAGCTGGAAATTTGGTTTCATTGTGTGAAAGTGTCCTGCAGGCACCCTCATGAGCCCAGTTCCCAGACACCCAAGGGTTGGTTAACCAGCAGCTGGAACCTCTCCTATGTGGACTGCTCCTGTCACCACCCAAGATAGAGTCGATTCTGTTATTCCAGTTCTGCTTTGTGAACCCGGACTCCTTTTCTATCTTACCTTTCCATGGGATCAATGTTAAGAACTGTGCTGCTAGCGAGCATCGCAACTGTGGCTTTTCTGTGATATTCCGGGTGATTTTATTTCAGGGTGTAGAGCTCTCTACTCATAAGGTGTTTTTCTGTAGTTTTAGTTGGTTAGAAAAGAAACGCAAATGGCTGGAGCAACCATTAACTTTAAGGCTGTTAGTTGTCCCTTCAGGTAAATCTTTAAAGGGAGGATCCCTGTCCTTTCTATGGGACAGATGCTCTTCCTTCTCCTTCCCAGGTTCCCCTTTGTTTGCTGCTGTTAACATTACAATGCTGGAAGCAGGCCCGGTGAGTGATTGGTTCTGTCTGTGTGTCAGAAGCATCTTCACTGGAAAGCATCAGTACAGTTTGTCTCCCTCATGACAAAACCTGGCCACCAAAGCAATGAGGATGAGAGCAATCATGTATTGACAGAAGAGTTTCCTAGTCTGTAATCCCAGGTGTTAGCTTACCAGGGCAAGGTCGCTTAGGAAAACAGGCTCCATCAGCTCTGTTCTTACCCAAAGCATTTGCTTTATTACACAGTAGATGACATTATTCAGATAGATTCTTTTCATCTGTATACATGCTCATGCATTTTGTGTAAGCAGATTGCTGGAACTATTGTCAGTGTGTTCTGAAGGCAAGCGTTGCATCAGAACATTTCAAAAGCTCAAATCACCCAGGATATATGAATGAAACTCTATTTCTTCATAACCCAAACTGTACCAGAACATCATTGATTCTAAATTCAGTGTCACTAAACACAGTGCATATGTGGCCTCTTCTGTTGTCTTAATAACCACGTGGAATGTTTTTAAGATGTGTGTACATGCATGTATAAATGTGTACACACATGCACACACGTGTGTGTTACAGAGACAGTAGTTTTAATCTGGCTTCCTATTATTATTAATGATTTAATGATTGTTTCTTTCCAACTGTAGAGATGTTGGAAATACATAATAACATATTCAAGAGATTAGTGAATTGAAACAGCATTTAATATGCAATCTGCTGAATGGGATACAGCTTAGAGAATTGCTGGCACATTGGTTTGATGTTTTTAAAGTCTTCCAATCTTGAGAAATCCCTGTCCTCCTCTTGGAACTAATGAATAATTTGGGTCTTGAAACTGTTCCCTTTTCTGATCATATAGTCATATAGCACAGTGCCTGTGACTTTCTGATGCTCAGAGTTCTCAGACAGCTGGTACCAGCCTCCAGCCGAGGGAGAGAGGCCTCGTGCCTCCTGCTTACCTGTAACTCTGATGAACTCTAAGCACATCCATTGAAAGTGAACTGTAACAATCTCTCCCTTACAGGGCTACTAGAAGTTAGGCCATGGAGACTACTATTCCAGTGTGAGTGTATATAAAGCACAGGCTCCTAGCAGTGAAGTTGTAAGTCAACGTGTTTGTACATTTCAGTGTTAGTGGACCTAATCATATTGCATCCATTTATCAATTTCAATCCTGTTAATATAAAAGCATGCATAAAAATAATGTCCCCTTTGCCTCCTTTTAAGGTATCTCTTTGTATGTACCTTTGTCCCACACGAAGGAAGCAATTATGCAGGTATTTCTTTGGGAACACATCAGTTGAAAACTTCCTGACACCAAGGGAACATGATATTGTCACTTTGCATCCACCCTAGTGGCCGTTCACACCCTCTTAGCCCTGCTTGTATCTTTTAATTGAGGACTTTCTCTGACTCTTCACTTTTTCTAAACACAGCAGCTGGAATAATGTAAAAAGATTCATTTACTTTCTGAATATGTATGTGTTACTGTTTACAGAAGCTTTGTTTATAATTGCCCAAACCTAGAAGCAATGAAGCTGTCCCTTGGTAGATAAATGAGTGGATGAACATGCTGTGGGATATTGAACAATGGAAAAACTGCTAAAAAGAAATGAGGTAGGGGCTGTTACCTCAGCAGGTAAAGCGCTGGCTGCTCTTCCAGCGGACCCCGTTTCAATCACGGCACCCATATGTAGCTCTGGTTCCAGGGAAATGGACACCCTTTCCCGCCTCCACCGACTCCAGACACACATGTAGTGCACAGACATTCGTGGAATGCAAAACATTAATACACATAAAATTAAAATTGAAAAACATGGAAACAAACTTTAAAGCCATGAAGAGACATGGGGGAAGGTAAATTCATGTTACTAAGTGGGTGATGCAACTCTGAACAGGCCACAGGACATCTGAAAAGTAAATGTGGAGACAGATCAGTCCGCGCATTTGCGCTGGAAGCTGGCTCTGGTGTCTGGCAGAGTTGTGGCCATTTGGAAGATGGCTGTGCAAAGCTGAGTTGCTGCACACAATTCGGTAACTAAGAAAAGTCAGCTTTCAAGAAAACCAATACATCAGATGGGGCTGAAGGCTCTTCCCCCCAGATCGAAGCTTCAGCGGGGCTTCCTCAGAAAAGCAACCACCCCACTGTGGTCACATTTCTATTGCAGTTTGCTAAGCTTCTAGTGCCCATCTGGTATGTTCTCCGTGGGTGTATCTTCTTTCTCTGTAGTGTCTTTGATAATGGACTTATCTTGTTCACTGCCGCTTTGTAACCTATTCTGTTGCATGAGTAGACACCAGATAATTGGCTTTTGAGCAAATAAGTGAGAACTGAAAGCCAAATATTTTCCCCTGTTATAAACAAGGGCATTAGAGTAAAGAAAGCAACTGAACTGTTGCATAGTGACACCTCCACCCCCGAAAGAGAATGCAATACTGGGAAAGTTGAGTGTAAATGGGGCCGGTCCCTTCCTGCCAGTGTGCTCACTCTCCATGCTGGGGAGGAACTGGAAAGGGCTGGTATCAGAAGGATGGTACTGTCTCAGGCAGCAGTCATCCAGCTTCACAGAGCTCTAGAATGCAGTTTGTGTGCAGTTAAGAAGAGCCGTCAGGAGAGTACAGAGCTGAGAGGGAAGTAATCTCACAGCAAACAGACCAGGAGCTTCCGAATATATGATGTGGAATGGTATCACATTGCTAACCAGTGGAAGGCCCATTACCGTGGCCGGGTAAGGTTTGAGGAAAGGTAATGTGGTTTGGCCTGCAGGCTACTGTGATAGGAGAGTCAGACTGAAGGCAGGGAGGACGCAGCTGGGACTCGGGAACACTGACCTGACTGGGGCAGTGACAGCTGGGATAGAAATGAGGATACCTTTGAAGGAAGCTTCAGTAGTACAAAGTCCTGGAAAGTAACAAAAGGGAGAAAGTAAGTGTAGATTTTGTGGTGGTAATGGGGTCTTTAGGTTTTAGAATTCGAGGAGCTTCGAGAAACTTTTAAAAGATCTTCTCTCTGCTCTTCTCTCTGTTGTTGAGGAATACAGGACAGAAATGTAAGGATGCTTAGCTGGATGACCCAGGCACACAGGGGCAGAGCAAAGATAGCCTCTCCTGATCCCTGTCCAGTTTTCCTACTCTTGAAGGTTCTAGAAGGCAGAGGGATGGGCACTGAAGATCCTGTGTGAGGGTCATCTGTGGGCATGAAACCACGAGAGTATTGATATCTTTCGGCCCCAGAAGCTGATGATGGCATGCAGAGGCCACCCTCACTGAGGTGGCAGGAGTTACAGGTCGGGGACAGAGCAGATGCAGCTCTCAAATGGAGGCTGTAATGAGCAGCATTGTAGAGAAATGAGAGAGGAGGAAAAATGGTAAGAGAGGAAAAAAAAGGAGCTGAAGATGGAGGTCAGTAGTTATCTTTAAGAAGGCAGTTTTCTAGGCAGCTGTGGTGCATGCCTTTAGTCCCATCACTCAGGAGGCAGAGGAAGAGGCAGGTGGGTCTCTGTGAATTTGAGGCCAGCCTAGTCTACAAAGCAAGTTTCAGGACAGTCAAGGGATCTTAGATGCAGATAAACCCTATCTCGAAGAAAAAAAAAAGCAGTGTAAATAGAATCATAGAAGTAGAAACGTTTATGAGGAAATACAAGTATATAAACCACTCAGCCTAGGAGTTTTACTGTGAAAGAAAAACTACAGAAAAACAATGGTCAAGGGATAATGAGGGGCATTAAGTGATTGCTATTTGTTTTGATTGTGTTTGTGTTTTACAATGCTTGGGAATCACTGTGGGGCTTAGTGCATACCAAGCACATGCTGTACTACTCAGCTCCCCTCCCAGCCTGTTTGCTTTTATTTTATTGGTAGAACTTGTGCATCCATAGACAGAAGAGAAAGTCAACAAGGGCAGGATTTTACACAGCTGAAGGTGGAAAGGTCAGATATGGCCAGCATTTTCAGGACGCAGAGAGATGGGGTCCAGGGCTAGAACAGTTAGTTCACTCCAGCTCCTTTTTATGGAGGGCTTCCTCTCCCAGGCCCATGCTGATAGCTGTGTTTGCTTATATCAGTTTATCCTCACTGCGGCCCACCAGGCAGACACTGAGGAAAGGAAGCCTTGATGGGTTTAGGTGATTTGTTCAATGTCTATCTTATAAATAAAGTGATGAGTCTGGACTTCAAACTCTGCCACATCTCTCTTTGAAAGTCAACATATCTATTAAAGTTTGTTGAGGCAGGTAGGAAAGAAGACATATATAGTACCTTAAATGTCCATAGAGATAGTCATCCTATGTGCATATAAAGCACATTGGATAGAGCTTAGCACACACTACATATCATACACTAGTCATTAATTATAATTTTAGTTGCAGGATGTCAACTAAAAGATTATGAAAGAATCCCTACCATCTTCTTTCCATTTTTCCCTAGCCCTGGTAATTTTGGTGGTTCTGCAGTAAACTATCCCTTTCTCCTTCCCCTCCCAACACCATCACTTAGACTGGGCATGCTACCTTGGCCATTTAGTTTCTTATTTGTTGTTAGTTTTTTTTGAGGGGGTGAAGGTTCCTATTGCCTGGGCTAGCTTTAAATTCCCTGTGTAGCCAGGGAGGATGACCTTGAGCTCTTATCCCTGCAGCACCCACCTCAGCACTGAGATTACAGGTAGGTTCAGCCACATCAGCTTGCTCAGAACATTGGAAAAGCAAATTAAATGGAGATGACTTTTGAAAATATGATTTTTGTACAACAATTCAAGTGGAATTCACTGTTGGGGAAATGTGATGCTTTAAAAAACAAAAGATTGGTGCTGGAGAGACGGCTCAGAGGGTCAGAGCACTGGCTGCTCTTCCAGAGGTCCC
>LOJH01039366.1:3783-14482 GCA_001685095.1 Ellobius talpinus | reverse complement strand
CAGGTTCTGCAGATAAGCCCTTTATTCCACTTTCTCACAAGTATATATAGCCCTTAGCAGGGGAGGCCAAACCAGCAAAAGCAGGAAGCTCATCACCCACTGTAACTCAATGGCTTAGGGGTAAACATCCTTAGAAACATTGCTGAAAACAACAGATTGTTCCTGTTTTGGCTCCTGTTTTCAACCAATCGCAAGAGTGCAAAACAGATCAAGTGGGGGTGCGAAGGCGTGTCCTCTAGGGACCCAACAGGTGGGCACCAAGTTCTGCCTCTGTCGAAGAGCTATTGGTTGTTGATAGCTGCTGGGAGAGGGAATGACAGCTTTCTTCATAGAGTGACACTGGGCATATCACCCACACCACAGTGGTCCTTAGGGCCTCTGCATTTGTAGCAAGTGATTTTAACTGCTAAGCCATCTTCTCGGCCATCATCCCCCAGTACTGGGGGGCTTCCCCAAGTAGCTCTTTTAAAGACATCTTATAGGAAGTCAAAGCAATATCTAGACATAGATGTATGTTTCTGAGTAACAGAAAGCTACAAAGGGAATTCGCATGACTTGCTTTAACCAGAAGATGCTGGCTTAAGCTTTATGGCTGTTGGAGGTATATGACCTAGAATGGCTCTTTGGTCAAAGATCTGGATTTATGTCAGGTGTTCAGCTAAGTAAATTGAAAGCCCTGGGAGTCTTGAATGCTGTAAATTTCTAGAGTTGGTTTGGAATATATGGGGATATATTGGCTTCAATCCTGTCTTTACAATCTAAGCAGTGATTTATTAAGCAGATGGCTACTCTTATGGAGTAATTCACCTCCTCAGAGATAAATGGAAATACATTTCCTAAAAGGTTGAGTGGCCTTGTGAACTCAAATGGGAACAAATTATTTAAGCATTAGTGACCTTAACAACTTTTTTTCCTTTTTAAAACTGTGACATTCAAACATATATTCCTCTGTAGAGGATGAAATTTTAACAGCTGGGCTATTTTCTCCAGAGAAACATTGTCCAACTACTAAAAGCACTAGACAAAAAAAATAGTTGAAAGTAACAAATGCTGAATCAAACAGCCTTTGCACATTCATGAACCACATTCAGGAGCAATTGGATAAATGCCTCAGTAATTCTGTAGGCCAGAGAAATAATATTCTTATTTTTCAAAATGATGCTAAAGGGGTTAGAAAGATGCTTTGGTGTTTAAGAACACATACTGTTTCTGTCAAGGATCCAGGTTCAATTCCTTGCACCCACATAGTGGCTCCCAACACCTGTAACTCCAGCTCTGGGGCATCTGATGCCTCTATGGGTACTGTGCACCACCCCCATACAGATACGCACACCTAATTAAAAGTAAATACATCTTAAAAATAATAATTGAATGAAATAATTCTAACTAAGAGAAGACAACAGAGAGAACTTAAGCATACGTACATCAAAGAGCAGACCACTATATATTCCAATTAGTCATCAGACCATATGTATTCCAATTTCCATCCTGTGGTGCTTGACAGGAGGAGGCAATTCTAGCATGGAGAAATGAGAGTGTAAAGATAACCCACGCAGAATGGCAAGGAATATGGAATTTCCTTGATTCTTTTCAAATGTCCATCTGCACATGATAAACATCACTGTGGACACAAAAGGCAGAGAGATCCAACTCCAGCTTTGCAAAGATGTTAAGAAACATTTACACCAGACACAGTAAGACAGCCCCTAAGTTGAGAAATTCTCAGAGAATGAAACCCCTGAAGCTGTGTAGACAATTTTTTTTACTATGAATAGATAAAACAAAATAAAACAAAGCTTAGGAAAATTGCCATCAGATCCTAAGACAAAAGGACTTGCATAGATACTTTGTGGGGACATGGTGTCAATGTGTGGCTCTAATTGTCCTGGAACCTGCTATATAGGTCATGCTAGCCTTGAACTCACAGGGATCTGCCTGCTTCTGCTTCTCAAGGGCTGGGATAAAAAGCATGTGCCACCATGCCCAGTGCATAGATGCCTCTTCAAGGTGAGTCATGGGTGTCCTTGTTTACTACCTAGAAAGTGAGATGACTCTGATTTAAGTGGGGAGAACAAAACGTTTCCACACCAATGTTCTTTATTGCAAAGTCTGAGCTTATGGGGTGGAGCAAAAAAATTACCCATGTTTTCTGACTCAGACTTTGAGACACATGTGTCAGGCAACCATGGCTGGAGTTAAGGTCACTTTTCAAGTGTGTGGCTTTCCCATTGTCTTTAGGGATTTGTTTTGAGCAGAACACAATTGTGTTGAAAATGGACATTCCAAAAGAGTGTACAACGGCATCCTAACTCAGCTTCAGACTGTCACCATGAAGAAAACAAAAGAGTTGTGTTTATTTAGGGAAATTTGAATAGGCACAACCAGATGCAATTAAGACACTCCATATTTATACTGTGATTGTGTTATACTAAAGAATAAAGGTTTTTAAATGTGATAACGGCTACTAAAATCAAGTCCTGCACAAAGACAGAAATCAAACATGCAAACACTAAACAAAACCAAACCAGCAGGACCTGTGGTGAGTGTGTGGTGAGTGTGCTCCTGCAAGAGTTTCTTCTCAGTGTAAAATGTGAAGTGAAATAGCAATGGGTGGCAAATCTTGGGGAGTCTCCCTCCTGAGGATTGACATTGCAGGCCTCATATAATAGCTAAGATGCAGAAGACAAGGGAATCTCCCAAGAGAACAGGAAAAGAAGTCATGTGACAAGATAATAGGGTTCATGACATGCAACTCCAGGCAAGAGCTGAAGAAACAAATTAAAAAAAAGATTTATTCACTTGTATTTTGCATCCATGGGTGTTTACTTGCATGTGTACCCAATGTGTACCTGCTGTCCATGGAGGCCAGAAGAGGGCATAAGATCCCTTGGAGCTGGAGTTACAGATGGTTGTGAGTCACTATGTGGGTGCTGGGAACTGAACAAGGGTCTTCTGGAAGAGCAGCAAGTATTCTTAACTGCTAAGACATCTTTCCAGTCCTTCCACAGACAAGTTTAAAACGTCTTAAATCCTAGGTACGCATGTGTAGTCTATTCTTTAAACCCTCACACTTCAAGTGAATGGAAAAATCCTAGAATAAGAAGCCACTCCTACTTCATATTCAGTTATTCATTCAACAAACACTTGTGAGTTAATGAAAACATCTGGTGCCTGTAGCGATGCTGCCTTAGAGAAATAAGGTCCCTTTAGTTGAGAAAGCTTACAGGCAGAGCGTGTGGGGGTTACTTAGCCACACAAACAAAAGAGCAGGGAGATGGGCCTCGGTAGCAGGCAACAGAAAGTAAATATGTGTCCTTGTGAACAGTAACCAGTGTGCTTTGTGACTGAACCCAAAAGTATATTCCTTCTGTCTAAGGGAGTTTTTGTGCCCTTTGACCCATACCTCCCATCTCTCTAGTCTCTGGATATACTCCTGAAAGTAAGCCTGGGTGAAAGGTACACAGATGCCTGGGGGTGACTGAAAGTGTCACTGCCTGGGCTTCCTACCCATCTCCTTGGCTGTCACCTTGGGTTCCCAGAATGGTGGAATCAATAGATCAATAGATGTCTTGTGACAAGAGCCTAGACTGTCTCAGGAAACAACATATTCTTATACTGACAAAGCCTCCTGGATCAATCTGAGATAATGATCATCTCACAACCATCTGATCAAGACTTAATTAATCATACACCCTCTCTGCCCCACACACCCCTTCTAGTCCTTCCTTATAGAATCTGGGAACTCACAGCTGTGCCTCCACAGAGAGGGCTAAAGGTTTGTGTCTCCATGTCATTCCCATTCTGATCAAAGATTCTTCATAGGCTTTCATTGTTTTTCTCTTTGTTTTTGGTGGCAAATGGCTCGACTTCAATTATTAGGCACCCCCTACCCCAGAGTCAGGCCATTGGCCTAACACTCCTGTAGCAACAACATATTTTATACATACACATAATATGTACATACCTGTACATACAATGTGTCTATATATGTTATACATAATACATATGTCTATCTATACATTAAGTTACATAGAAATATTACATAGTAATTTATAAGTATGTAAAATTATTTATCAGTTAAGATTAGAACAAAATTAACCAAAATGGGACTGTTCTAATTTCTTTCTATTGCTGGAATTAAATTCTATTGCTGGGTTTATTTTCACTCACAAGTAATAGTCCATCAATGAGGGAAGTCCATCAATGGCAGAAACTCAAGAAAGGACTTATATCAGGAACCATGGGAGGTGCTGCCTGCTGGTTTGCACAGTTAAACCTCTTTCACTTACAGCTTGAGCCCACCTGCCTAGGGGTGGTGCCACCCACAATGGGCTGAACTCTCCCACATCAATGATAATCAAGAAAAATCCCCCCCAGACAGACTTGCCCACAGGACAATTTGATCCAGTTAATTCCTCCACTGCGTTCTCCTCTCAGATGATGCTAACCTGTGTCACATAGAGGGTTAAAATGAACCAGGACAGGAAAATTTGAAGGATTCATGTCATCTAATTCAGAGACAAGTGATTCGGGTTGGGGAAGTTTAGTAATGGTCGTTGTATTTCTACTAGTCATAAGGAGTGGCCAGCACAACAGGGTAGATGTGACCATACACAGGACGTTAATCTGCAGTCTCTAGACTGAGAAGCACTTTAGTCTAGAACTCTATTACAATGGGTTTTTATTAAGTTAGGAACTCACAGGCTTATACTTTTATTATATGAAACTGCTGAACTTTAACAATGCCAGAAATATATAATATTGTTCCTTTTTGTCTTCATAACACCCCATCATGGCAGCTCATTAATTTGTTCAATTATTTTTAAATGTATTTTTATATATGTGTATCTGTATGTATCAGTGTATATGCGTGCACTACCCTCAGAGGCTAAAAGAGGGCGTCAGATTCCCTAGAACAGGAATTGCAGGTGCTTTTGCGCTGTTCAATCTGTGTATATGGTCAGAAGGAAACGGATTCTTCTCGAAGAGCTATATAGGTTCTTACTTAAGTGCTTAGTCATCTTTGCAGCCCTGTGGCAGCTAATTTAAAGAGAATACTGATCATCTAATTTGCTCAGTGACTTTGGTACAGGGAAACAATTACCACAGTTCGGTCCTTTCACGAGCCACCACTTAAATGCTATTTTCCCTCTAAGGAGATCCCTTATAGACAAGGGAAATATCTGTTATTGTATGCATGAGACCCCACACAGAGAACTCAGATTTTTTTTAAAGCTGGCACAGGAAAACTATTTTTAATTGGCTTTTTAGCAATGCATTTACAGTAATTTTAATGAAAAATAAAAATATTGTCACTGAGGCATGAGGACACAGTTAGGTTGTCGAGCTGTTGCCAAGCATGAAGCTGTAAGTTCAATCCCCAGTGAACCATACAGTGTCCCAGCTGTCCCCTCCCCTGGGTGCTGTCATTTCTGCTGCCTGTCAGATCTTCTAACTTGGGACTTTACCCAAAAATGACCCAGTCGGTGTTTCCAAATGAGTCAATTAAAAAAGCACACACGCCCCTTTTTCCCTACAAGTAAAAGAAGCCTCAAAAATGACTTGGGTTTGTAAAATTCACACGCAATCTCTTGACCCATGCCACTTTTTCCACAATGCCTCTTCTGAAAGCAAAGGTGGGGTAAACATTTAAAGTTTTCTATACATTGTTTTGATTTGCTTTGGTCCCAGATGTTTCCATTCAGTTTTTCTGTGTTTATTCATAGAGAACCAAATTCCAGGGCTGGGCATCAGTGTGGCAGGTCATCCTTGCAGGAATTAGAGATATGAGCCACCTGTGTGTGTGTGTGAACCCTCCACATGGGGGTATTCTTTCAGTGCACAAGAAGTAATTTGCTTACCTCTTACAATAGGTTTCCCAGGCTCCATGGATGGCCCCATACCTGTGTGCATATGCGCAGCACTAACTGGACTCCTTGGGTTTAAAAAAGAAAAGGACATGACATTGGGAGGGGGTGCTTTGTAGTCTTGGAGGAATTAGTAGAGATGGGGCTCAGATATTGTCAAAAGACATTATTTCTAGCATTTCGCTTTTAATCATCTTCAGAAATGGTTCTTCTGGTGCACAAGTTTAGAATGTGCTTGTGTGTCAAAATCCACAGAAGCAACCGCTTTGCAATCCAGATAAAACTAATTTTTAAACAATGAGAGCTCTGAAGGAGGAATTCAGGGGCAAACCCCCGTGGCACAGTTGATCAGTTTATGGAGTGAGCCTAATGTGAGCCCACATCTTTTGTCTGTTGGTTCAGGTTTAACCTAAATGTCACTCTCAGACCTCATCACATTTTCCCTTCTTCTCTTCTTCCTTCAGACCTTTGTTCCAAGTATGGACTATGGACATAGATGTATCCAGGGGCTCATCAGACATGGATACTCTTTTTTTCTCCTCAACCATTATTCTGCCAAGTACGAATAGAATCAGGAAAGCTGAACATCACTTAAATACTTCTAGGGTATTAGGTGAGTGGCAAACACTTCAAACATTTGTTATCCAGAGTCCAACTCTTGGGCACAGCCACACTTCTACAGAACAGCTTCTGCCTCATATTGTTATAGACTGGTGTAGGAGGATCTTCTTTCTATGTATTGCTTTTATTGGACAAATAAAGAAACTGCCTTGGCTTTTTGATAGGGTAGAATTTAGATAGGTGGATTAGACCAAACTGAATGCTAGGGGAAAAAAAGCAGAATCAGGGAGACGGCCTGGCTGTCCTTTCCCAGATGGATGTTGGTTAGACTCATGCCAGTAAGCCACAGTCAAGTGGCAATACAGATTATTAGAAATGGGTTGAATCAATATGTGAAAGTTAGCCAATAAGAGGCTTGAACAGGCAGTGTTTAAATGAATACAATTTGTGTGTTGTTATTTTGGGTAAAACGAGCTGGGCGGCCGGGAGCCGGGAATGCAGCCCTCCACTCCTCATTACTACAATAGACATAAGTAAGGATAAAAACAACCAGATACAAGTCCTTACATCCCCTGAATCCTGCTGATTAATTTTTGTCTTGGCTTTGTCTTGGTTGCTTCTCATACCAACTTGGGGACCCAATCTCTTGACATCTATGCATCTGCCCTATTTCTAGGATTCCCCCTCTACAAAAACCTGTTGATGGAGGATAGAACAGGTGTGGAGGAGGCAGGTCCTCTCTATCACGTCAGCTCAGAGAGGTATCTGTGCACAACCTGCAGGCCCCACTGCATTGAGAGCAATGGAGAAATTGAGTGGTGTCCCAGAGAGTGAAATGCAGACACCTCTGAGAACTGGAGAGATCCACCAGAGACAAACAAAAACATCTGAATGTGCTGTTAGTGCCTTTAAAAAGAAAAAAGGTAATGGAAGACATGACTTAAAATTTTCATAGACATAATGGGCAATCCATTGGAGGCTTTCAAAATTCAATTTGTGACGTTTTGAGTGAAAGGATATTTGTCTAACATTCTTATCCTCCCAAAGTCTTTTCAACTATCTAAAGAAGACAATTATATTAATGGTATGATGGATGCAAAGGCAAGCCCTCAGATGCCTAAAAATGCTGCAAGAAATGAGGATCACAAAGAAAACGATGATTTTGTGGAGGATGTACACAGACAGGCACTGTGGGCGTGATGCCACCCTGACGCCCTACTGCCTTTGAATGGGTAAGGAAGGCATCTGCTAAGAAGCAAAATGTCTTCGAAATAGAATTGAGTTCCTAGCCTCCTTCCCAAGGACAAGGGTGTGTACATGGACCTGCTTGATGAAGAGATTGAAAATTGGTGACTGGGCAAGAAGAGGCAGTGGAGATAAAAACTAAAAAGCAAGTCAAATTGTAGAAGCAGGGGTTGGGCAAGATGAAGAGGAACAGGAGGATGGTAAGGAGGTAGAGGGAAGGGGAGGAGAGAATGAAAGGGGCAAAGAGGGAGGAGGAAGGAGAGGAGAGAAAGGGGGAGAGGAGAGACATAGTACAGGAAAAATTGACTGCATGTGTTGCTTGTGGTGATGGCTCCTCCTCCCCTAACTGTAGCTTTAGTTTTTCTGTGACGGTTTGTCCAACGATCACTTGCTCTTCCACACTGCAATACTTATGTAGCTAAGGCTACAGTGTTTGTTTGTAATCTAATTTATACTCTCCAATAAGCAAGCAGACAACACCAGTAAGAGACAACCTCTAGATGACACTGTGACCCTGAGCCTCCATCTTCCTAATCCTGCCCAAAATGCATGATGCTCCTCCACCCCTTATGAAATTAAATCAAGGTTTCACTCTTGAGCCACTGGAATTTCAAACAGTGGCACCAACCAGGTTTCATTTTCTAAAGAAACACAGAAGAAATTAAAAGAAAAAAGTAAAGTACTGATTATGTGAAATTAAGAAAAAACTGTGGCAAGAAACAACAGAAACTAAGAGATGGCAGGAGGGACAAGAAGGCAGAGGGCAAGAGAGCGGCTCAGCCTTGAGTGAACATGACCTTGGGCAGTCTAACTTAATAAAATACATTTCTATGAATACGTGTATGTACATAGGTGTCAGACATGTGTGCAGATGGGTGTGTGACTCCCCCCTTCCTCAAGACCAGTTCACCTTGTTTTATGTTTTGGTTTTAAAAACTATTTCTTTAGAGCAAGATGGTTATCTAAACAGGAGCTAAACAAGGATGATGCCAACAGACACACCAAGACGGACAGAGAAAACCTATGAGGCCTCAACCCTATAAAGAAAACTATGGGCAAGTAAGGAAAGCTGAGAATGGTCTTCCCCAGGGCAAAACACACCCATGAGTCTTCCAATACCAAATGATCAGTTCTGAAAACGCATATATACAAGCAACATTACACAGACCCACCTTGGTTTTTTGGGGTTTTTTTTGTTTTTTTTTTTTTTAACAGTGTCTGTCCGTGTGGCCTGGAGCTCACTGAGTAGGCCACACTCACTGCCTGGGAGCTGCCTGTCTCCACCTTCCCAAGACTGGAATTACAAGTGGGAGCCTGACTTCTATGTGAATTCTGGATTCTGCCCTCACATCTTCATGCATGTATGCTGAGCACCTCACTGACTGTGCTATTGCCTTTGCTCCCCCAACTCTAAAATTTTTAAAGGAAAATAAAATTAATAATTTTATTTAAAATAAAATTATTCTCTGCCTCTAATGGTGCATGGGACCATTAGCTACAGTTAATCAGGCTATATCTCGAGTCCTCAACCCACAGCCAGAGGGGACCAGCTCACTGTAGATTTCTCTGTATCTCACATGGACCACACCACGGGCAGGCACCCACAAAAGACTGCGACACTCGTGACATATACGTACAGAATAGAAACGCGAACTTGCTGATTTGCGACTACCTTCGGCATAATAAGACATCAGGTTCCCCCAAGGACATGGCAGCTTTGTTCAGACCTGTGACTTCTCCTTCCTTTCATTTTAATTTGCTTTGCACTTGATCTACAGAGTGAGCCCTCGGAACGAAAGCAGTAAAAAGCTGTCTCTCTGCACAAAGCGGCTTTAATTGTTCACACGACTTTAATTTTATCTCCCCATTTAATGCTCATTGGTAAATATTGCCAAGCAAAGACTTGAGCTCATACAATGCAACTCTCCTGGAAACCCAGCCGAGTTGAGACAAAGGGCACGCTGGCTTGGCCAAACTCAGCAAGCTGTGCCACTAATTTGATTATCCCAAAACTAATCCAAAGAAAATGCCTTGTGAAAGAAACTTTTATTTAGTTCATTGAAGTATAGATGATCTTGTAGAACAAAGAAAAGGGAGGTCATCATCGACCTTGGCCTGTGGGAGGCAGAATAATAAATACCGTCCTGTCTATATACTGTATATGCTGTGTCCAAGTCTATATACTGTATATACTGTCCTGTCTATATACTGTATATGCTGTGTCCAAGTCTATATACTGTATATACTGTCCTGTCTATATACTGTATATGCTGTGTCCAAGTCTATATACTCTATATACTGTCCTGTCTATATACTGTATATGCTGTGTCCAAGTCTGCAGACAAAAATGGCTAGAGTGGCCAGGAAGGCATGTGTGTATCTAAAGTGTTAAGTCAGATTTTTAAGTAATCATCTAAAAGTCAATTAAGTTAGTGTTTGTCGAGTGAGTGTATCAGAATAACTGCAATTACTAACCATCTATTTCAGCCTCATCTTACATACATCTTGTGTAGTGTACTCGAACCTTCAATAACTGGTTCAGACTTCTGACCATTCTTTATGCCATGTTAGCTTTGGACACAGAAACCCTTCAAGCACATCCCAAGTCTTATGTTCCTCTAGCATTTTCCAAGGGCCGCTGACATCAACGACTCCCAGTGACTTCATATTCTCCTGCTGCCAGGGATCTCCCATGTGCATCTTTTCCAGAAACACGGACATTGACCCCTACGCCATTTAATCCCTGCACTATCATACTGTCTCTTGGGTTGTCAGAGATGTTCAGATTCAGCATAGGAAAGTCCAGAGACAGACAGATGCATCCTGCATCTCAGGAGAAGCCCCCAATCCTGAATTTCAATAGTATTTAGAGGTGGAGACTTTGGTAGGAACTTAGACCATAGAGTCCAGTTGTGAATGGGATCTGTGCCTCAATAACAAGAAGCATGAGACAATCTCTCTCTCTCCTCTTCCTCTCTCTGTCTCTCTCTGTCTCTCTGTCTCTGTCTCTGTCTCTCTGTCTCTGT
>LOJH01039365.1:0-14859 GCA_001685095.1 Ellobius talpinus | reverse complement strand
AAATGCAGAAGGATTTTCCTTCATATCTTGAATGACCTCTGAGAGCTTATTATAATTTACTGGCTTGAGGTCAGCCTTACAAAGGCCTTACAGGAGGCAAGTCAAAAACCAGTCCCTAACTAAAATCTCACCTGGAGTGTTATAGTCCCAGTGAGGTTTCTGCCTGGGGACCACCTCTGCCCCCTGACCGTGTGTTGCATGAGTTAGGTGAATCTCATCTACATATAGTCTGGTCTGTTCCTAAACTCACCTGTGCTCTTCAGAAAGTAGGTTATTAGATATGATCATATAGATATCATGAAAGTTGAGATTATGACTGGGTAAATATTGGAATTGTTTTATGAAAGTGGTAGAATTAGATGTATAGGACCCCAGTTTTTGTTCTATATGGGAGAGTTCTGAGAGTGAGAAAGGAATGTGTACCCTAATCAAGCCATCTAAGCCGGCCATCTCTTGCAATGGGAGAACTGCAGTGGGCTTGGCTTGGTTATCGGTGATTTCCATAGCAGCACATGAGCCTGTGAGAGGAGGGATAAAGGTGGGTGCCAGAGCTGGGCAACTGCTGTGGCCAGGCACCAGAGAAGAATTATTCAGTGGGAGTGCTGGAGTAGTTAGGTGGGGGGAGCTAAAGAGAGAGCAGAGGGAGGTAGGAGCTGAAGGAACAGGTCTAGAAATTGGGGTTGAAGGAGCGGCAGTAGGAACTGAAGGAACAGGGGTAGGGACTGTAGGAATAGGGTAGCTACCCACTGAGGTCGAAAAGGTGGGGGTTTATTAGCTGGGTCCATAGCAGAAGTGGAGGGTTCTTTCAGTACAGATGGCATAGCCAAGAACATGTGAGCAGGCAAACAAATTGCAAGGACAGAGGACTTAGGCTTAGAGCTTAGATAGTAAAAGGCTTGGATGTAAGGAAACTCCTTTCATTTGCCTGTGCACTGACAGGAGTAAGAAAGCTCCTGTAAAATATTGGAATCGAAGATGCTGTTAGGCAGCCACTTTAGATTGCCATCTAAGTTGTAATGAGGCCATTTTTTGAACAAAGATGAACAAGTATAGGAATCTGTAAGGAGAGCATTAAGGCCTGGGGTTTCAAGGCCTCTAAACGGCATCCCAGGGGAGAGGCTGGATTTATGGGCTTGGATGGCTTGCTACCCATAGATGAAACCATGAAAACCCATGAAAAACAGCGACATCACAAGGCCTACAGCTAGACACCCTCCAATATAAGCAGGGTGTGACTTGGCAGCATGAACACTGCAGGGCCCATAGGAGAGCATCCTCTGCACCTGGGTCTGACTGATCTGATAGGGGCAACTTGGAAATCAGAAATGCCAGAGGCCACTCCAAGCATCCTTTCATGGCAAGGGAAGAAAAGAAAAGAAAGAAAAGAAAAGAAAAGAAAAGAAAAAAAGAGAAAGAAGAATCTGAGGGACCCTGGGCCTCAGTCCTGGGAGGACCAGCCCCAAGCCATACAAACACAATTTTAGCTAAGGGAAGCAATCCAGAGATGAATGTCAGTGAAGGACTCAACTGTAGCCTTAAAGACTGTGGATGGGGCAGTCCCCCCATTTCTAGGAACACCAGAAGATTGCTAGAGCTCAACGGTCAGTTCCTTGGGTTTGAAGAAATGGTTAAGCTGACCATAATGGGGGAAACTCACCAATTGAAGTTGGTGTTGTGCAGAGAAATTGCACTCAGACATATGGAATACGTGGTTATTATGAAAAAAAATCCGGTTTTGGATCCGAAACCCTGGAGAGGAGCTCAGAGCGGGAGAGCCTCCTGAGTCTCATGGCACCAATGAAATTAACTGGTGTGAGTGAGAACGAAATACAGAACATGCAACAAACCCACTTAGGAGTTTATTACAGGGGGTTTGTACAGGCCTGGGGAATTGGTGTGCAGAGAGAAAGGGAAAGATGGCATGTCCAGCTTTTTAAAACCTGCCTAGTGCATGTGCACAGGGGTTTGGCTTGACTATGTCATATGCAGATGACACAGATGACAGGCTCACACATGCATGCGAGGGCTTAGCTGAGTCATAGTGGATGTAACCACACATGTGCACACGTGGGTCATGCAGGACCCTTTAACCTTCAGGCACTTCTGCCTGAGGGCTTGCCTGCATGTGCATGGCTCTAGAACCCAGAAGTATCAGCCTTATGTGGCTGAAATCATTACAGGAACCCCAAATGCATCTCTGGCCTTCACTGGTGATTACAAAGCCACAGGCCAAATGGCTTTCTCATGAATTCTTGCCTTTAAGTTAGGCAACAATATGTTGCATGAGTTCTAGTGAGTCTTAAAACTAAAATGTCCAGATTCAGATATAGTGGAAAATGCTGAGAGATCAGAGAAACAAAAGAGCCAAACCACAGCCACCTTTCTACTTCCCAGCCAAAATGAGACTGAGTTCTTGTTTCCTCCTGCTGTATCATTTCCTCTCTCCACCCAGCCAAGCCATATCACTTCCTGTTTGTCTGTACAGACCTCCAGACTTCCATGGGTTAGCTCTACCCTCTGATCTTCAGGCAAGCTTTATTTGTACAAACAAGATATCATCACAGAGACAGTAAGTGATATGGCTGGGGAGAGAGGAATATAAGGTGGGAGGAGACAGAAGCTCAGGATTCAGTCTGAGGTTTTATAGAGACAACATTCAGTCTTAGCATCCATAGAGACAGAATCTTTTCTATTTGATCTAAGCATTGTGAGATGTAAGAAATCTAGTGGCTGGCTGCTCTGCTTCTCTGATCTTTCAGATTTTACCCCCTAATATCTGACTCTTTTTTATTTAATAAGTCTAGTTAGAATCATGCTACAATAGACATTTATGCAGGTTTTTTTTTAAAAAAATTGGACTAGATTCTTGCTGCCTATGGTCCTAGCTTTTGAAATAGCAGCATTACTCAACTTTATTATGGTTACTTGATTAAGACAAAATAAAATTTTCTTCGGCTAAACTGTTGAGTTTTTTCTTCAAGAGGCAGAAATATCTTTTGCTGAGACTCAACTAACTTGAACATTACCTACTAAAAAAAGTTTTAAAGGGGTTCAGAACTCTTTGTTTAAGATAGGTGAGCAACAAAAGCCTTTTATCTCTACTTATCCCACTGCTAAGATGGTCAATTTTACAAATGACTATCTTCACTCACAAATTTTCCTGATATATCGAGCAAAGTGGAATGAAAAGAGAAATATGATACACAATAAAATGTGAAGATGTTTGGTAAATTTTCTCCACATTATTGAGAAAATATCTTTCCAACATGTGACATATCTCCCTTTATAGTTTTACTGAATTGTATTTTGATAGTTCTCATTACATTGGATTATCTTAGATTCATTGAAATATTGCAGAGTACAGAAAGACTTTATTTCAGCTTTTATAACATCCTTCAAATGGCAGCGTGTAGACTGAAGAAGGTTCAGAATCTCTGATAATGTTGACTAGAATTTCTTGGTTTATATTTTTTCTTTATTAAGATCTTTGTACTTAAGGTATCACATTCTTAATATTGTGGCATATTGAATAACTCAATGAACTTTTTTATCAAATGTGATTAGTCTATGCTTTCCAATTATTATGAACTGAAATTAATTTTGTTAGTGTTTGAAATGATCTCAATATCTACACAATTCTTTGCCCATCCAATAATCAAATAATACACTACATGAATATGTCATGTGTGTATATTCATTTTTCACAATTTGTAGAATAATATTTTAAATAATATAACTTGTTAGATTTTTAAGGCAGGGTAAAGTGACAAAAAGCATAAAAAGGAATCTGACCTCAATAGACTGGATTATTTTTTTCAAGCAGGGAAGGGCAGAAAATCTTCCTGGGTAAGAAAATGAGTGACTGTGGTGGACAAAAGCTGACTGTAACCCTTTATGTGGGTGAGTTGAGAATATTATTTGCAACGATAGGCAGTTCTAGTACTGAAGTCTCACTTTCCTTGGATTGACAGCTTCAATCAGGACTTATTACTTTGGTCTGAACCAACAAGGTCATTTGTAGGAATCCTGTCTTCTGACTGAAGCATTCTATCATATCTTACCTCTATGTATTATATAAGTATAATTAATGGTGGCAATTCACTGGTGAATTTCTACCAAAGAAAAAGAAATTGTGTCTAGGATATCTGAGATTGCAGAACTACCCCAATAATCATCATGACAGGATACCATAATTCATAATACAGTTTGAAAAGACGGGTAGTAGAAATGTACATATTTATTAATGTAAGCAGTATTTAGACTAGCTGCTTTCTGAAATGAATAAGCAATTGCAGTAGTCATTATCAAGTAGAAAACAATATTTGAAAAAGTTCTATCTATTTTAGAGCTAAATCTAAATTATGGGGATATACAAACATACATTTGAAATTCATTTTAGTGCACATATATTAGTGTGTAATAATAGATATATTTAGAACTAATTGTAACTTATGACACACAAAATTAAAGTTTTTAAAATAATGTGAAAACCTCCATTTTCCACAATCTCTGACTTAGGAAATTGCTATCATGACATAAAAAAAGCTTGGAGAACAACATTCCCATCTTATAGAAAAGCTGAACAAAGCAGAAAATCAAGGACTTTTCTCAAAATCAATGATTTTTTCTCAAATCTTTCATAGAAGTAATATCACACAGAAAAAAACAGTAAGAATAAACTAATGATGACTTTAGTTCCACAGCTCTGGAGTAGCATAAGAATGTAAAACTTCCCTGGTTCAATATTTTAATGCATTTTACCTTTAGGAACCTCACAATTTCTCATGCTGAACTGTTAAAAAAATATCCTGCTTTTTTCTTTTCCTAGGGACAGAGAAAGATTAATATTGAGAAATGTGTCCAGAGTGTTCTCTGTAATAAAGTTCCACTCAGCAGGGAATAATCTTACTCTAGCTGGAAGAAGTACACCCCCCCACACACACACACTCATCTAGTTCCCTCTACCCTCCCTAAGTGGAGATAACTAAAAACATTTTGAATAGCCCAAGGACAAAGGTTTGTTAAAAGTCTTTGAATTGTGATAAGATTATAAAACACTTCCTCTCTGTGCTTCAATATACTAACAATGGATTGCAGTTGAAGAAACGTGAAGATGCAGATTCTATCTGAATAGCTCTTAGGGTAGTCTAAATGGTGGGGGAGGGTGACATAAGAGGAATTTGTAGTCTTTAGCACATGGAGATATAATAAACAGAAGCAATCCGAGTCCACCTGATTAGTATAAAACATCCTACTGAGCATATTTATGTCAGTTCCTTTTACCTATTATATCATGCCTGGATCTAAATAAGTATAAAATACAGTAAGAAAAGATAGAGCAGTGTTCAGAATCAGGCTTATATTGACATTGAAATAATGAAAGAAAAACTTTAAATAGCTATTTTAATTGATTTAATTTGAGAGAACATGGAAAAAGTTGTTGTCATGTAAACGGGATGAGTAGTGTACACAGAGTCCAATGGTAATGCTAACATAAATTTGAAAGGAACTGTGAGAAATCAAACACACTATCATAGAAATGGAGACTCCCTTTCATGTACTCAATAGTACACTGGATATGACTAAGCAAAGAGATATTGAACTTGAGAATATATAAATAGAAACTTTTAAACTGAAATGAGAGAGCAAAAAGACTGACAGGAAGGGAGCAGAAAAGAATGTTCAAGAAGTACAGGACTGTTTCAAAAGAAGTAGCATACATAAGCATAATATCAGATATAGAAAAATGAACAGATGTAATGAATTTATAAAATCCTAGGAGAGAACATTGCAAAATTAATGGCTCATCAAATGCAGATTTAGTTAGGTAAGCAACATAAACATAATTTAGTGAACAGCCAAAAAAGAAAGAAAATGGAAAAGGACACTATACTAGATGAAGTATTAAACCATAGAAGAGTGAAGAAAGAGTCTAGTAATGAAGATTCACAAATGGCATTGTGTCAAATAAAAATGTTTTAATTTGAAGATATTAATTAGCATAGGAAAGCTACAAGCTACACAATTTAAAATGTCAGCTATTCACTTAATAGTGGATTAATATCCATAACTCATAAAGGACTTTAAAAATTAATGGATGAAAAAATTAAATAAAAAGGAAAGGAAAGGGCATGAGTGCTTCTAGATATGGAAGAGTTTGTCCTGAGTTTGATACTTAACAATTAAATTCCAAAAGAATTAAAAATTGGAAAAATGGCAAAAATGAATTCAAATGATAGTTTTCAGTGGAAACACAAATGGTCAGTATATACATTTAAAATTTTTATCTTTTTTATCCTTAAGGAATGGGGCATCATCTGAATATAGGCAGAATGACTATCTTCAAGAAAAAAAAAAGAATAAATGCTGGTGAGGATGAGGGAGTAAAGAAACACATTATTTGTGGGATTGTAAATTATAGCAACAAATATAAAATCATTATAAAGTTTTCTGAAAAAACTAAAAACAGTACTAATATGTGATCCAGATTTATTACTTCTGCAGATATAGTCAGCAATGCAAAACAAAAACAAACAACAATGAAACCATACAGCTCATGTTTTTGGAGGTGTTTGGGGTGACTGTGGCCTAGGAACATAGATTTAGATTACCCCAAGTTCTATGTCCCAATGCAGAAGTATTTTCATGGTGTTTTATAGTTTTATAGAACAAAGAATGTTATACATCAAGACAAGTATAAAATAAAATTATCAGTAAATGAGGAAGTTTGTTACAGAAGATGGAAAAAACATTTTTTAGCCACCTAAATTGCTATCTGATGATATTCTTAGCTTATGAGTTCTGGAAACTTGTGGTATGGAAGTTTGAAAGAAAATGGCCCTCAAAGGGAGTAACACTATCAGAAAGTGTGGCCTTTTTGGAATAAGTGTGTTATTATAGGGGTGAGGTTTGAAGTTTCATATGCTCAGGATACTGCCTATCATGATCTGTACCAAATTGGGCTGTCATATGTTGTGGTACATCCATGGTGGGTTCATATGTCCCAGGGTAGGGGTGTGAGGATTAGAAATATTAGGTAGGATGAATAGAGATAAGAAAGAAACACAAAGACACAGAATAGTAATGAGAGGGCAACGCAGTGCTTCCTACATACTGAGCTCATCCATGTTTATCTTTCATACACTTTTATACCCCAATGCAAAATGGGGAAAGAATGCAAAAGACTGCTTTAACATGATACAAAGGACAACCAGGATAGTTACTTGTTTCAATGTTTGAGACATCAAGTCATTAATTCCTGAGTAAAAGTATTTGATTTCTGTGACAGTAAACACACCCTAAACCAATTATCTTGAAGGCAGGCATTCCCTATGTCAAACTGCTTATTTCAAAGAAAGGATCAGAATATGCTTGAATTCCCTAACCTTTGGACAGGTTGGATCAGATCTACCTCTATGGGCCATCTTAATGTCAAAAACACCAAGTAACCACACTCTAGGTCAGGATATCTTGTTTTGTAGCCATACCTATTGTCAACAACTTTGAAAGAGCAAAATAAAGCTCAAACTCTCTGCCCTTCAGACAAGGCTTACAGTAATGGTAGACGTGAGGGACAGCATAGTTCCCCGAGTGGCAGCAGTGGTCCATGAGTCCCAGGCAGGAAGCCTCATGGTAGATGAGAGACCTCAAAGGGGCAGCCATTCTCATGAGGAGAGGCAGACAGATGGGCATGCCATGAGACCACAGCACAGGTCTCCGAAGGTGGCTGGTCCCAGGCAGGGAGCCACATGGTGGGCAAGAGACAGAGACATGGATAGGCATGCCATGCAAAGTGAGGTTGGGTATTTATTTAGTGGGTTATGGAGGGGGAAAGGAACAAGGGAGAAAAACAGAGAGGCAGGGAGAGAGAGACAGACAGAGAGAATGGAGAGATGGAAGCTGCATCTTTGAGAGGGAGATGCAAAAGGAAGGGACTCAGGCTGGAATCTGAAGATCAGCTTTCCTTGGCAGATGCAGGAGCGAGTGGGCATGGCTTGTCTTTTAAAGGGACAGGATGGATCATTACATTCCCATCTCTTTATTATAATAAATAGGCAGGAGGTTAGGCACCACAGGTTAAAGGAATCGGGGCAGCAAATTTTCAAGATTTCTTCCTGCTTTTTTATGGGCATCATCTTTGGGGGGGAACCTGAGAAAGCAGGGTGCTAGTCACATACTGGTATAGCTGGTCTCTTTGTTCCTTTCTGGTATTTGTTGTATGGGAATGTCTGGTGTCTCTTACACCTGATTAAGGTATTGGCAGAACAGATGACAAAATTAAGTTTAGGGAAAAAAAATAGGACCAGGAATTGAGGGGGATGTATCTGACATGTTTAAGGTGGATCCTTCAATTTGGCTTCCTGGAACTCACAAAAATTCTTTGGGTTTGTGAAAACATAAGTTTTAGACATATATATTATATAAACACTAGCATATTTATGTCAGAATAACTGTGACAGATATTTTGTACAATGAAAAGTATTTTTAAAACTATATACAGCAGCATACAAGAGAATTTTGTTAGCTTGTATTTGTCCTCACACCTTTATAACTTGCAGGTCTTGAATTCGTATTTGTATTTTACTAAAATTTGTTTGGTGAAGTTGTCCTTTTAAACTGACAAAACCTCTCAGCTCTCAAACTGCATCAGAGATCTTTGAGAAGATTGAAATTTTACTTGAGTTGCTAACTAAAAAATGACAGAGAACTTACTCAGGGTCCTTCATGGTTGGTGAAGGTTGTATTTGCCCTTTGATGTTTATCACTGGGCCTGCCAGTCTCCAGAAGAACCTGTGGGCTAAGAAATCTGTAGGAAAATGAGGTTACCTTGACCTGAACAGCTAGCCTGTTGATTCCAGTGATTCTGCCCATGTCTGAAGATCTTCAGTTTAGATGAAAGGCAGTTTTACCCAGTGATCAGTGCTCTGACATTTGAAGTGAATTGCAGTTGAATGTTGTTCTGTGCCCATTTGTCTTCTGTCTTCTTTGTAGGAAGTAGAGTGTTGCTGCTAGGAGCCAACCTGTCTTTTTTGTTATGAAAATATTTTAATAATTAAATATTTCAATGTCATATTCCCCAGATCTCTGAGCAGTTGAGGGCTGTTTATCAGATATAGATGAGTTATAACTACAGTATAGAATCTGCCTGGAGGCATGAGTCCAAGCTTGACTGTACTGGCTCTCAACTTAACAAGTAAAGTAGGGTTGGATTAAATATAAAGTATTTTTGTAAGAGACTCAAAAGTGAATACCAGTTTAAAACTTGAGACTTATTGTTTTGTAGTCTGAAATGAGATGCAATGAACAGACAATTATAACATTTAACATTAAACATAGGTGCATTTAAATTATATATGAACACACACATAGAATGAACACATGCACATAGAATTGATTGAAGTGGATGCTCTTGGTGGCCCTTACGAAAGGCATGCACAAAACACACATGCAACAGTCAACAAGAAAATTTAGAAACAAAATCATAAGTAAACCAGGGGACCGGGCAGGGTATTCTTCAGTAAAGATGGTGGGACTTGGTCACTTGACCCGGCTCTCAGTTAAGATGGTGGTAAAATCACCTCACCTCGGTTAAGATGGCAGTAAGGTCACCCTTGTAACATAGTTAACACTGGGGAACCAGTCAGGGACTACCTCAGTAAAGATGGTGGACCTTGGTCACCTGACCTGACTCTAAGTCAAGATGTCAGTAAAGTCACCAAACCTCAGTTAACATGGTGGTAAGGTCACATGACCTCAATCAAAATGGCAGTGGTCACATGTTGTATGGAAAAGCCACTCAGATAAGATGGTGGTAAAGTCACCAGACCTCAGTTAAGATGGTGATAAGGTAATCTAACCTCAGTCAAAATGGCAGCAGTCACATGTTGTATGGAAAAGCCACAATTTTTGAGCTGCAGGGATTTTAAATTTAATAATAGGAGAGACCCAGAGGCATGATCTGCTCTGTCGCTGAGCCGCCATGCTACAAGCCATGGCAGGGAGCAAAAGGCTGGAAGTGAAAATAGCCACCTTGTGGATCCGAACAATCTTGTTGGCAGCAGTAGCGGTGGCAGGGACAGTTTGTGGAAACTCCTTCCATTTGCCTGTGCACTGACAGTAGAAAGCTCCCATAAAAGTAGAGCCAGCAGGACACTGGCAGAGTGAGGGTAGGAACTGAAGAATTAGGGCTTAAAACCTAAAGTTTTAGGGCCTCTAAAAGGCATCCATCCCAAGGGGATGCACATGGATGGCTTGCTACCCATAGCTGAAACTGGGAAAATCCCCCAAACAGCAACACCACAAGGCCTATAACAGGACATCTCCCCCTATAGGCGGGGTGTAAATCAGCACAAACACTGAAGGACCTGTGTGAGAACACCCTTGCCCTGGGTGGAGTGCTACAGCCTGACTGAATCAGGTCAGGGTGATTTGGAAGCCAGAGAGGCAAGAGATTGCTCTAAGCAGCCTTTCATGGCTAAGGGGGAAAAAGAGAAAAGAAAAGAAAAAGAAAAAAGAGAAAGAAGAATCTGAGGAACCCTGGGCCCCCCAGTCATGGGAGGACTGACTCTGGGCCATTCAAACACAATTTTAGCTAAGGGAAGCAATCCAGAGATTAAACTGACCAGAATTGAGAGAACTCACCAATTGAAGCCAGTGGTGTGCATAGAAATCATGCTATAAAAATCACACTCAGACATATGGAACACGTGGTTGTTGTAGAAAAAATACCCAGTTCCAGATCCTGACCCCAAGAGAGGGGCTCAGGATGGGAGAGCCTCCTGAGTCACATGGCACCAAGGTAATGGTAAAAATAAAAATTCTACAGATACCCAAGTTGCTGCAGCAGCAGAAACACATCACGTCCTCAAGCAGTAGCAGTGGGTAGCAGTTCCCAAGAGCAGCCACTCCTAGGCAGGGATGGTGCAGTTCCCTGAGTGACTGCAGCAAGCCACAAGGAGAGAGAGACAGATGGGCATGCCATGAGACCTCACCTCAGGTCTCCAAAGGCAGCACCCAGCTTTCTCAGATTTCTCCCCCAAAGATGACATCCACTAAAAAGCAGGAAGCACTAAAAAAAGGAGAATCTGCCACCCCAATTCCTTTAACCTCTGGTGCCTAGCCTCCTGTCTTTTTATTATAAAAAAGAGATGAGAATGTAATGATCCGTCCTTTCCCTTTAAGAGACAAGCCATGCCCACTCCCTCCCCATCCACCGAGGCAAGCTGATATTCAGCTTCCAGCCAGAGTCCCTTCCTTTTCCAACTCCCTCTCTAAGAGGCAGCTTCCATCTCTCCTCTCTCTCTCTCACTTTCTCTCTCTCTCTCCCTGCCTCTCTGCTTTTCTCCCCTTCTCCTTTTCTGCTCCCAAAGTCAGGGACATCACAGTTCCCCAAGTGGCTGCAGTGGGCCATGAGTCCCAGGTAGGGAGTTTCATGTTGTGTGAGAGACCTCAATGGGGCAGCCAGTCTCACGAGAGACAGACAGATGGGCATGCCTCAAGTCCATGCTGCAGTTCTCTGAAGGCAGCTGGTCCTGGGCAGGTAGCCACATGGCAGGTGAGAGGCAGAGACATGGATACGCATGCCATGTAGAGTGAGATTGGATATTTATTTAGTGGGTTATGGAGGGGAAAAGAAAGGAGAAGGGGAGAAAAGCAGAGAGGAAGAGAGAGAGAGAGAAAGGAGCGATGGAAGTTGCCTCTTCAAGAGGGAGATGCAAAAGGAAGGGACTCAGGCTGGAAGCTGAAGATCAGCTTGCAATGACAGATGGGGGAGGAAGTGGGCATGGCTTGTCTCTTAAAGGGACAGTACACATCATTACACTTACACTTTTGGGTTCCCACAACTGCTCAGTGCATTAGTTGACTTCCTGTTACCTTTGAGTCATGATATAGGACTCTCAGTTCCAGCACCATATCTGACTGCATGATGCCATACTCCCTATCCTGATGAAAATTATTTGAACCTCTGAAACTATAATTGAGCCAGCTCAATTAAATATTTTTTATTTAAAAGAGTCGCCGTGGTCATGGTGTCTCTTTATAGCAATAAAAAAACTAACAAAGTCAGAATTTGGTACCATGGATTGGGGTATTGCTGCAATAGGCCTAACCATGACTTTTTTGGAACAATATGGACTTTTGTACTTTAGGTTAAGAAACCAGTGGAATGCTTTAAGCACTGATTAATGGACCATACTTGTAGGAGTATGGAAGACAGGGGTACTGAATATGATTTGGTAAATTGTTTGGGGCTGGATCAAGAGAATTCAGAGAAAAAACTTATTATGTTATCTAGAGATTGTTCTTGTGATACTCTGGAGAAGGAAGCAGCTGCCCTTTGCCCTTACTTAAAGAGTAAGCCTGGAGATAAAGTAAGAGTTTTAGAATAATTTCTTTGGCAGAAGAAATCTCAAAGCAGCCTAGTATAGCCTCTGTCATGTGTGGATATCAGTGTTAACTCTAATGAAGACATATAATAGAAAAGACGAAAATAAGGAAGGAGAAATATTTGAGGAGCAAAAGAACACCAGAAAGATGAATGTAGCTAATTCCTCTGTTCAAGGAGATAAATGAATTAAGAAATGGAATAAAGGGAGTGGTGACCTCAAGGCAAGATCCCACCCAGTTAAATTTCCATCTTGTGAAAAGAAAGTAAAGAAAAGCTTAGAGCTGGGTGTGGTGGGGCATACTTTTAATTCTAGAATGGGGAAGGCAGAGGATGTTAGATCTCTTAGTTTGATGCCAGTATGGTCAGAGAACAACTTTTGGGACAGCTGAGTTTATGCAGTAAAAGATAGAAAACTAGTAGAGATGTAATTAAACGATGAGACAATGTTCCAGCCAAGTAAACAGGAGAACTTGACAGCTTAGGCCACATGGTTGTATCTTTGGGGTTAAAGATAATAGAAAGAAGTTATAGAATAAAGCAACTGAGGCCAGGTATGTGTCAAGGGTATCCCAGAGAGGCCATTGCATGAAGCTGTGAAGTAGAAGCCTGGATTGCCTTGCAGACCCTAAGATGTTAAAGATAACAGGGATATGGGATACCTGCCAAGGAAAGCTGCTATCGTGGAGTGGAATAGCCCACGAGAAAGAAGAGTGTTGTAGTTAACCAAGCTGAACAGAGTTGGAAATGAGAGTCTTTTGACATTATACATGGAGTTGCAAAGTTTGGAGTTAATCCAGCTGTTATTCAGACTTGCTTTAGTTCAGTATTTCCTCATTATGCTCCCTTCCCCACATTATTGAATTGCAATATATATCCTGTGCCAATTTATATGTTGAAAGAATGTGATCTGCTTTTTGATTTTAGTTTTAAAAGTAATTATGGTTAAGATACTGCATGAGTCTCAGTAGAGACTTTGTACTTTGAAACAAGTTTAAGGTTGTATAGACTTTGAGGACTTTTGAAGTTGGACTAAATTCATTTTCTTCCACTATGATGATGTTAAAAGCTTTTGGGGCCCATGGAGTGAATTACAGTGATTTGAAAGAAAATGGCTCCCAATGGAAGTGGCACTATTGAGAAGTGTAGCCTTGTTGGGGGACATTTGTCATGGTGTGGGTAGACTTTGAAACTTCATAAACTAAGGATACCACCAAGTGAGTGAATCATCTTTCTGTTGCCTCTGAGTCAAGATGTAGGATTCTCAGCTCTTGCACCATATCTTCCTACATGTTGCCATAATCCCCATTGTGATATTAATGAACTGAACTTTTGAAACTACAAGGAAGTCACCCTAATTAAACGTTTTTATTCATAAGAGTTGCTATGTTCATGATATCTCTTCATGCTGTGGGAGCACATTCTGCTCCTTCACCCAATATCCTTTAAGATACCAGCCCACTTGGGCATGGTCGTTTATACTGTAAAAGCAGCTGTAAATGTGTGCCTGCTCTCTTGCTTCCAGCTCCTGTTTCTGGCAGCCAGACTCTGTTCCTGTTCATGAAGAGGAATGTTATCTAGGACAGTGATCTGTAAGTTTTCCCCTTAAATAAATAACCCTTTTACTATTCATAATTCTGAACTGGTGTGGGATTATTTAGTGATTTCCATCATAAACTTCACAGAAATAAAACTACCTAACTAATACAAGTGGATTTCCTAAGTTAGTAAATTCCAAAGGTTTTATCTCTTACTTATCGGATGTTAGTACAATCTCCTTAGCCAATCAGTTTCATTAGACACAAATTCATTTCAGAAGTCCTAATTCACATACTTGAGGAATTAAAATCACCATACAAGAGAGATATCTATATATTTACATTTTTTCCACCACTATTCATAATACCCAACATATGAAACCAGCCTACATACTTATCAACTGAAGAGTTAATAAAGAAAATATGATCTATATACCCAATATAGTTTTAGCCAGCCATAAAGGGGAAAAATGTCATTTGGAGGAAAATAGATAAAACTGAAAAAAATCATATTGAACAAAATAAATCAAATACAGAAAGAAAAATACACACTTATCTCATAATTATCTTGATTTATTTTAAAAAATTGAAATAATAGAGGGACCATTTGAAAGATGGGAGAGCAGTTGAAGGAAAAAGAAGGCAAGATTGCATAATAAAGGTGAATAGGATTAATATACATTTTGCACATGTACTTTCATAATGAATCCATAATGTTTTGTAAAAAAATGAAAAGAAAACAACAACAATCAAGCAAGCTAATACAATGTTTAAACAAAGAAAATACTGGGCTACAAAACTGGTCTGGAAGTAAAGGGCTTTCTGTACAAACCTGCTAACACTCTCAATTTGGTTCTTGGGATCAATTTATGTAGTGGTAAGGGAGCAGGCCTGCTTTTCATCCCACCCAGCTCCTGCTCGGCTAGCTTATACCCC
>LOJH01039364.1:0-13379 GCA_001685095.1 Ellobius talpinus | reverse complement strand
CTTCTTCCCAACATTCAGTTCTATCTTCTCCGCCTACCTAAGTCCTGCCCTATCAGGCCAAGCAGTTTCTGTATTGATTAACCAATGTAAGCAACACATAAACAGAAGGACCTCCTACACCAATATTACATATTTGATACATATGTATATTATATATGTATATATGCATATGTATTATATGAAATTTTAGGAGAATAGATAATAATATTAATGCATATGTCTTTTTCAAACATCCTTACTGCTATTTCACTCTAATCTTCCTATCTCTGTGTTGACCTTCCTCACACTATCAATTTTAGTTCTGCCCATTTTCTTACTTTGCTTTCAGATCATATTCACTCTATTATTTCCCTCTATTTTCTTCATCTCTTCACTCCTCATTGTCTCTTTTCACGGTCCTGATTCTGCTTTTATTCAGATTTTACATGTACTTCTGAATATTTACAGTTAGGAAACAGATGAGAGAAGACATGCAATGTTTGTTTTTCTGTGTATGGATAACCTCACTCAATGTAATCTTTAGTTGTTCCATCCATATACATGAAAATTTTATAATTTCAATTTTCTCTTTATTTGTGGAGTATTCCACAGTATATATGTACATCTGTAGTAATTAGGAGAGCTGCTTGTTGGTTCCCGGCCTCCTGGCTAGTTTAGACCTGAAATAATTATATAGAAACTGTATTAATTAAAACACTGCTTGTCCCCTTASCTCTAGTTTCTTATTGGCTAACTCTTACATATTAATTTAACCCATCTCTATTAATCTGTGTATTGTCATGTGACTGTGGCTCAATGGGTAAAGTTCCCAGAAGTTTTTTTTTTTAGATTTATCATATCCTTCATCTGTTTCTGCCTCAATTTTTTGGCAAACAGATTTCTACTTAGAAAGTCCCTTCCTAAACTTCTGTCATGTGTGGTACAGCCTATTTTCTTCTAGCAGATCCAGCACTTCACAATAATCCCATTTAGGGTTAGTCATTTAGTGTAAAGTGATAAGAGAAACACCTAATGTGGAAATCCAGCTCTCCCAACATTACTTCTAAGACACTGTCTTTTTCTTCCCCCAGAGTATGCTTTGGTAACTTTTCAAATATCAAATTAATGTAGTTACATGTGTATCATGCTTAGGTGTTCAATTTTGTTATATTGGTCTGAGTATATGCTTTTGAACCAGTTCTAACTTATTTTTATTACTGTGACTCTGTAACATATTTGAAGATCTGGAATGGCATTCCCTCTAGTATTGTTGTTTACAGTTGGGATTGCTTTTCTGTGTGCATTTGTTGTTGTATATGAATTTTAGGATAGATCTTTCTAGGACAATAAAAAATGGGCTGAAAATTTTGACCAGTGTAGCATTGAATATGTAAATGTTGTTTTCTAGAATTATCATTTTCACAGTATATTAATTCTACCAATTGATAACCATTGTCTGTCTTTTCATTTTCTACTACCTTTTTCTATCACTTTCTTCCAAGATTTATAAGATTTATTGTAAATAAGGCAATTCTTTGTATTTTTTCCTATTTTATTAATTTCAGCTCTGAATTTTATTTCTTAATGTATGGCAGGTTATAGTTTTTTCTTTTCCATTCTTATTTTTAGTGAAATACTTATTATTTTTGATCTTTTGTTATTTAGTTTATTTTGTTTTCAAAACAGGATTCCTTCATGTAACCTTGGCTGTCCTGGCAATGTGTATGTAGACAAGGCTGGCCTCAAACTCATAAAGATCTGTCTTTTTCTGCCCTCTGAGTGTTGAGATTAAAGGCTGGCACCACCACTACCACCACTCAGCAATTATTTTAATGTAGGCAAATAAAGCTATTTTTTTCTCATAAGATTAACTTCAATATATGTGTCCCAAATATTTTGCCCTGTATTTTCATTTTCAATTAGTTCTAGGAATATTTTTCATTTTTTCTTGATTACTTCATTAAACCATTTATCTTTCAGTAATACACTGTTTAATCTCCATGAATTAGGGTACTTAATAGACAAATGTTTGCCCCTCAGTTTTAAGTTTTATTGCAGTTTTGTCAGATAGAATATGTAGAGTTATTGAAATCTCTCCTGATTTGTTTGGTTTTATTTTGGGTCCTAGGACATGGTCTATTTTAGAGAAACTACTGTGGGTTGCCATATAGCATGCATACTTTTGGTGTTTGCATAGATTATTTTATAGATATCTCTCACAGTTTTTCAGGTATGATACCATTTAATTTTAAAACTTCTTTGCCTAATTTAGGTATAGATGACCTGTTATTTGAAGTGGGGCATTGAAGTCACCTACTGTTCATAGTTTCAAGATAATCTGTATCTTAAAATCTTGTAGTATATGTTTTATAAAATTGGATATCCATATTTGGTTGTCTATCTATTTAGTATATTAATAATTTCATGGTTAATTGTTTCCTTGATTAGAAGAAATGTTCTTTTTATTTGCCTTCTGATTAGATGTGGTATTATGTTTTTGTCAGATATTAGGATAGTTGAATCATGATTAATAAAACACAGTGACTGAAAATGGTGTTCAACCTGAAGACCTGAAAAGCAAAGCAGCCAGTCACTGGCTCTAACCTCAACCTCAGTCTGAAATAAGAATCTTGCCTTCAGGTATCTCAGAATGACACTGAGACTAGAGACTGTCTCCTCCCATCTTATTATCCTTTCTAGTTTTGGGATTAAGGGTGTGCACCACTATTGCCTGGTTTCTATGGCAGCTAGTGTGGCTACTGGGATTAAAGGTCTGTCATCGTTGCCTAGTCTGTAAGGCTGTCCAGTGTGACTATTTTAGTTTCCTGATACTCAGGCAAGTTTTATTTATTAAAATATAAATGAAATGCTACTACAGAATGCTGTGGGATTCCCCTCAATGTGCTGTGAGTATGTTTTATTACCATTGGTTAATAAAGAAGCTGTTTTGGCCTATGGCAGGGAAGAATATAGCCAGATGAGAAATCCAAGCAGAGATATAGAGAGAATAGGTGGAGTCAAGGAGATGCCATGTAGTTTCCAAAGGAGAAGGACACTAGAAACTTACCAGTAGGCCACAGACTCATCAGATTAGTAGAAATGGGTTAATTTAAGATATAAGAGCTGGATAGGAATACACCTAAGTTATTGGCCAAACAGTGTTGGAATTAATATAGTTTCTGTGTGAATATTTGGGTCTGAGCAACCTGGAAATGAACGAGCAGTGTCCTTTCTACAATAGTCAGTAACATCTGTTTGCTTCCTGAAACCATATGTCTAGAATGCTTTTGTCCATCCTTTCACTCTAAGGTGATTCCTCACTTTCAAATTGAGATGAGTTTTCTGTATAAAGCAGATAGACAGATTTTCTCCTGATCCATTCAGCCATCTATCTTTTTATTGGAGAATTGAAAATACTAATATTTGATATTATTATTGAAATGTGTGCATTGATTACAGTCATTGTTTTATTGTTGGGTTTTAATATGTGTTTGATATTAGTGGTATCTGTGTTTCTGCTATTTACAGTTTTATTTGTTTTCTTTCATAGTCCCTTGTGTATGTTTATTTCTCTCTTTAGTCTGATATACTGTTTCTTGCATTTAATTTTTAGATTGTTTATATCACAGAGAGCTACTACTTCTTCTTGTACTATGTCAGATAGTATTACTGGATATAGTAATCTAGGTTGGAATCTTTGTTACAGTAGAACTTGGAATATATTGTTTCAGGCTCTTCTGTATTTCAAAGTCCTCCCTGAGAAACTGACTGTTATTATTTCCTTTATAAGTGGCATGTGTTTTGATTTTCTCTTTGTTTGTTGTAGCTTTTCATGCTCTTTATTGGTTCTGTATTCTTAATGTTTTATACCATGGGGTGCTTGGTACTCTGTGTGCTTCTTATATCTCTATGGTTATGTCTTTTCTTAGTTGGGGAAGCTTTCTTCTATGATTTTGGTGAAAGTCTAGTCCCTTGGTCTCCGTTTCTTCTCCATCATCTACTGCTAAACTTGGAAGGTGTGACGTCGTTTGATGGTGTCATACACTTCCTGAATATTTCTTCCTTGTGTGATTTTTTTAAATTTATCTTTGCTAGTTGTCTTATCTAGCTCCTTTAGGTTCTCTTTGAGTTCTAATATAATTCTACTTTGAAAGACCTCCTCTAAATTTAATAGCTCAGTTGTTGAGTTTTGCATCCCCATCTTCATTTCAGGTTGAGTTCTTTTTAGTGTTTTTCTGTATTGAATCTGGTGTTCAGATCCTGGCCTGTCTTAGTCACTTCCATCAGCCTTATGTTGTCTGTGATTTTTGGAAATCACTCAGGATTTATTCCCTTCAAGTTCATTGAACTGGTTTTTTGTATCATCTTTATGTTTCTTGAGTTCATTGTGAATTTTTTGATTATTTTTTTAAAATTCTGTGTCTATGGGTTCAACTAGCTAATTCTCCTTGGAGAACATTCCTAATTGAATGGTGGATTTTGCAGGGGACACAGAGAATACTGCCTTGATCTTTCATATTGATTATATTTTTGGTGGTGAGAGCTGCCCTTGTGGAGTTCTTGACTAGCGCCATGTCTAATATGAACACAGCAAGCTAGAAAAGCCAGTCTGAAATTTGGAAGTTGATCTGGACACGACAAATATGTTTGGAGGGGAGATGCTGAATGTGGGCCCCATGTGAAATCTGAGTGTTGCAGAGGTCATGGGAAGGAGAATCAGGCCAACTCACCCAGCTAAGTACTGGCACAGGATATGCAGGTTCGGACTGGGAGAAAGGGATTTGTGAAGTATGAACTGTCTGAGGGTTGTCAGCAGGTAACACAGATCCTGGTCAGAAATCGACAGTTCAAAGTTCATTTTTAGATACTTGAATAAGCTTCATTAGCCAGTCAAAATTTTACTGGTGGTTCAGAATTCTGTTACATTATAGCTATGGAATATAAAGTTTTTATTATTAAGCATCTTTTATTCATTTTATATATTTGCAACTGCCATTTTTGTGCACTCATGTCGTCTTAGCTCATTAGTTTTTTTGTTTTTTGTCTTTAGAACCTAGCTTTTAAGAAATTTGCTTTTGGTAAACTATATTTGTGAATGTTATCCTTGTATTCTATTATAGCCAACATGAAACAATTTTTGACAGATAGACTATAAATATAAAACATGAAGATATAAAAATTAACTTAATGATATTTCCATAGATTCATGTGTGCTTAGATTACTGTTACTTATTTCTAGGATGATAAAGGATTCAGTAGAAATTGCGAAAATAAACCAATAGGACAGTAATGAAAAGATTTACAAAAATCTATCAAAGACTAATGTGAGAAAATTTTAGACTAGATCTTAGAAAATATTTCTATGAGAACAATCTCATAATTCTATTGCAGTATAAGTGGATAGTTTTTCAAAATTCAATTTGAAGACTATAAAATTCATAAAATGTTTTTTCAATAATCTTGAATAACCTTGAGAAAACACTGGGTAAATGTTTGCTTTACATATCTATTTTGTACACTGACACATATTCAGGATCATGTAAGAACTGCTCAGATGAAAAAGATTTATAAATGAAAAAAGTTTAAGAAACCTGATGTAGGGAAAATGAGTTTTCCCAGCAGGTGAAAAGTGTTTGCCACAATGGCATGATTGTGTGGGTTCAGTCCCCTGAATTCATGACCGAGGGGGACTAGTTACTCCAAACAGCTGTCCTCTCTTTTCCATATGTGTGTGCTTACTCTCTCATTCTCTCTCATTTGCACCCATAGCAAATTAAATTACAAATTAAAAAAGAAGCCCTAATATATTTATACAATGAAGGCAAAATAATTCTGCCCCCAATAAATAAGAATTTCAGGCAATGTTCAAATTTCAATATTTTGAATATAAATGGAATGTTTATTTTATTTTTGTGTTCTCAAATCCTAATAAAAATATGCCAGTGAGACACCTAAAACATCGAGATTAAGGTAGATCAAGAAGTACTTTTCTCCCAAATAGTTTCTCACTGCTTAAAATTGTGCTTTGGAGAAGATTGATATTATCAGCATGATTTTTCAAATTTTAAACTTTTAGATAGACTGGAAGAGGAGTAGTTCTGTATGTAAAAGGGTCATTTAAATTTTTTTCTGACTGATACTTTATTTTGTTCTCATCCAATAGTCCCTCAAAGACAAATTAAAACAGATCCTTAACAAATGAATATTAAACAAAAAGTTTTGTTCTCTTACTATAAAATGTATCTTAATGTATAACAGTCATCTTGTAGTAATTTTATATTATCTTGGTGTAACGCCTGCACCTGTGTTACTCTAGGTACAGTTCAAGTGCCACTGTACCGTATGCGAGCTGGGCAAGGGCCTGGAGATTTAAAGAACACACAAGAGACCTGGGTCATTCGAAAGATCAGCCGAATGCCTTTTATTCAAACTTAGAAAAAACCTTAAATACCTAGCTGCTGTACAATGAAATACCCCCCAGGCAGGTGGGAAATTACCATGCCCAAGGTGGAGTCAACAATGCCCAATAGCTGATCACCAGGCAGGGCAGAAAGAGCACAGCAACAAACAGGAAATGCTAGCTGGCCAGAAACTGTCCTCAAAATGAACCCCAGAAGCAGGGGTAGACCCTTGGGCTCTACAACTTGGCACAAGCTACATACATTTTTGAAAAGGTAAACTCAATCTAGAAAGTACTCCCAAAGATTGATCCTTGGGTATGCATTTTCTTGATTGATGATTGATGCAAGAGGGCCAAGGTCACTGTGAACAGTTCCCCCCCCCCGTGTTGGTGGTCCTGGGTGTTTTAAGGAAACAAACTGAGGGAGATTTGGGGAGCAAGTCTGGGGGCACTGATCTTTCATGACCTCTGCTTGACTTCCTGTTTCCAGATTCCTGCCCACCTTGAGTTCCTGCCCAATATCCTTCAGTTGTGATCTGTTATCTGCATGTATAAGCTAGAATAAACCTTTTCCTATCCAAGTTTATTTTGGTCACAGTGATTTATTACAGCAGTAGAAACCGTAAGTCAATGACATAAATCTATATTGTTATAATTGGTTATTTATTCAATTTTTGCAATTGTTTTAAATTCTGAACTCATTTTCCATATTTCACAAGGATATGCACAAGCCATGGTTTTACGGTGCTTCTAGAGGTGCTGTCTCTGATGTCAGTATTTTTCTAGCACAAGTGATTTTTGGTTTTGGTTGTTCTAGTGGGGTGGTTGTAGTGGTAGTGGTCTTGAATTTTTTCTGAGGTGTATCAAGTATGATTATCTTAAAGAAAATATGAGAAACCTGGGTGAGACTATAATCAAGAAGCTGGGAAGACTGCACAATGTTCCTTTTGTCACTGATTTTTCACCAGTTCAGTTTTGGGGCAGATTGCTTAACCTTCAAGGGTAGATCAACTAGTTACATATACTAGATCAGGGTTTCTTAAACTTTTCCCATGATAATCCCTTTTATCCTGACAATATCTTGATATACAGGTAAATAAAAAAGAATATATAACCCAAACACTTACTGATACTACACCACAGAGAAATTTATTTCTAACAATTCTTTAGAATACATACAATTTTATCATTTATTGAAATCACATACTGTATAAATGTGCTTGTTTACATTAATGATTAAATCTTAGCTGAGTATTTTATACTGCAAAATGTACAGCATCTTTAAAGTTGTTTGGAATTTAGCGGTATTTTATGGTCATCACCTTGGAAAACCTGCCTTGTAAGAGTACATACTACAAAGAATCAGAAGTATGTTTACGGTCATTTCAGAAATCACTGGAAATTCTGTACCAAAAGAAAATCCACTTAAATTTTAAAATGAAACTGAATTTAGAAACTTTACAAAGCAATTAAAAAATCAAACATTCTGACATTACAAACCAAATATAAACTAATTTGATACATGGTGAGGAATAAAATAATCTTGTTTTTTTTCACAAGTAACCCATTATGCTTTTTTAGAGTAGAAAACTTTGTATGTGCGATATAAACACAGCAGTTCATGGCACACTGTAATCCAATCTGAGCCGAGGTATTTCAGGCCGTGTTCTCTGGCAGTTTCAGGCACGACAGCATGCATACATCGAGGAAAGTGTACATGTTTCATGGGCAGGACCCATTCTGCAGTGAAGCTCTGCTATGCAGCATGGTCAAGGAAACTGAAATACCTAGGATTGGTTATATGTTATATTTTGAGTTAATTTTTGTCATTGTACAGTCATAAACCTTTTGCAATTACCAATTTCTTATGACACTCAGATTAAGTTATTGTCCCTAGATGGGTTCCCAAGCCACAGTTCAAAACCTGGGTGGTTGCTGTGGTCCTCAGGAATCATGCAGTGAGGTTTCAGATGATAAAGCAGAAGCCTGACCCAACAGAACGAATGATTTCTGATGGAGGCAAACCGAGTTCTCAAGGCCCTGGCTCTACCACCTTTTGCATATAGACTGATTCTCACAGTGATTCTCTTGTGAAGCCATAAGCATTCTCCCTTGGTGCAAGATTCAGCAGAGTGTGGATAAGTAGGCACGACTTTTTCCCATGTACTGGTGGTATATTGGGTCATGCTCTCCACTCTGTGGGGCTTCCAGTGGAAAGTTCAGTCCCTCAGTCAATAACCTTGGTTCCCACAGTCTAAACTCTGCTTCGTTCCCTGAGACACTTTAGAAGCCACCTCCCTGCAACTATCTTCCATTTGGCAGAACATGCATTCAGGAAAGGAGTTTTTCATGTATATCACACATAGGACCTTCAAAGATAAAGGGATGTCCACACTCAGAGAATTGCCTTTTTGGCGTATGTACATGAATTGGAAACTTTACAGAATAAGAGAACAGAAGGAGATGAATAAAGAAACTGATGCAGAAAAGGACGAGTGAAGAATTCTTTTCTCTCTCAGATGTAAGTCCCAAGTTTGCCGTAAGCATTCTTCTGGACCCTGCGGAGACACTGAGACGAACACTCAGAGGTCCCAAATAGGTAGTAGACTAATTTGATTAGGATCCAAATTCTCTATTCAAATAAACCCACAGAATATATCATTGTAGCTTGTTTTCCTGTTGAATTTGTCTTTAATTTGACACAATTCATGTGATTGCTTTACAGCAGGAGACCTTTGATGTGTTTTGTATTCAAGACTTCTGTGAACTGGGTTGTTTAAAATCTTTCAGAAGTGCCTTAGTCCAGTGATCGAAAGTGGCCAGTGTGGAGAACTCTGGCTCCTCCATTAATTTGTTTTCACAGTGGAGTGAGGACAAGAACTGTGCTGTCATTTTGGAGATGGGCATACATATCCCATCCTCCAGGACTCAAATATTTAGAGCTGCTGAACTGGAACTACTGAAGGGAAACAAGTCTATTCAAAACGTCTTCACCACGTAAAGGTGTTCTCCATAAAACTTTCTTTTCAGAAACAGCAGCAACAGAGAAACCCCGTCTAAATACACAAAAGAAAGGAGCAAAAGGTGCCACTTATATGCCCAGTTTAGCATCCAGCTATTTCAGTGGATAGTCAAATCATTAGAAATTTTCTATAACTTTCCTATAAAATTTCCGATAAAATGAATTGTTGCTTGAAAGAATAACTATTAAGATAAAGGAAGAATGAAAGCTTAAACTTCTCGTTCTTATTATCTTCTAGCACTCGTGAGAGCTTGATTTAGGATTCTTGCATATATTAAAATCTACATTTAATCTATACTTGGATATTTGGATGACAGAATGGGTGGGTGGAGTACATGGTTAGAGGCAGACATCTGTGTGGTTATTGGAGGTGGGAATAGAGACCACAGCAGATAATCTGCCACAGGGATTGTTGTGGGACTGGTGCGTTGGATGTTAAGAAAGGAGGGAGAGATGAAGATCCACAGTTTAGCCACCTGCTTCCCCAGCCCCAGTGGGCTACAGGCCTCCAGGGATCCCTGATGAAGGTGGGGACTGGGATAATAATAAGAAGTTGTGGAAGGAAGTTTGGAGGGGAAGATATGTGTGAGCCACTGGATATGGGGACTGGGGGGTGGGGCGCAGCAACAGATTGACTGCTAAAAACCTGGAAATAAGACTGGGTCATTGGATTTGGCAGAGAGGAGGTATAGGTGTAGATCTACGGTTAGCCTACTGCTTCCCTGGCAGGGATGGCCTTCAGGTTCTTGGGTGATGCCTGCTGGAGTTTGGGATTGGGATAAAGGTATGAGTGGGGGTGAAGGAGGATTGGAGGAGAAATTCCATGTGATTCTTTTTAGGTGAGCATATGAGAGGAAGGGGAGGCTGCAATAGATGTTCTGCTAAACAGGAGGATGAGACTAGGGGATGGGACTTTGAGGGACAGAAGGAGGGGTGAAGATTTGCGGTTAACCACCTTATTTCCTTTGCTGGATTGGCCTCGTCTTCCCAAAGAATTCATGCTGGAGCTGCAGGTTGTTCTAAATCAATGAGTGTGTGCGAGTGTTGGGGGTAGGGTGGATTTGGAGGGGAAGATCTGTTAAATCCACTGGAGATGGGGGTAGTGGGGGAGGAAGACTGTAGCGGGTGGTCTGCTACAGAGCTGGGGATAAGACAGCACCATTGAACTGGGAAGAGAAGGGAAAGAGGAAAGGATCTGCAGATAGCTTACCTGTTTATCTGACCAGTCTGTGGAGTATAATAGGTCTTTCTTTTGCTTCAGGTGGGTCCTGTAGGTTTTCATTTATTGTGTTTTTTATATTCCTTTAATTCAACGATTTTTTAAAAAGTTTTTGTCTTTAGTTCTTTGATAAATGGACAGTCTGTTGTTCACAAGGATTCATGTGATGCTCTACAGTTTCTCTTACTCATGATTTCTAGCTTTATCAATTCATAGGCAGATAGAATAACATAATTAAAATATAGTGTATTTGTTAATAGTGACTTTTGCTAGGTTCTCCAGCAGATAGGGCTGAGGCAGAGCTGGTCCTGCAGGTCTCTCCCTGGGGCTGAGTGGGATGGTGAGTGTTGATGACCCAGACCTCCCCTTCCCTGGCCACCAGGGACAAACGCACACTGAGTCAGGAGTCAGTCAAAACAGGATCTCATTTTATTGCATCAGGGCAGGAACTTATATAGGGCTGAGGTAGGGGGCAGAAGTCTTGGGATAGAGTGAGGTAGAGTAATGAATAAGGGCCAATAATATCCTGCCACATCAGCAGTGGCTGGGCAGAGGCAGGCCTAGATTGGGCTGTGCTGAATCACTCCTCACTAAACTCAAGTTAGGCTCACCGAGTTACACTGGGCCTCATGCCCAGGCCTCATGATGCCCAACAGACTTTGAGATCATAAAAACAAAAACAATTAATTCTGATAAGAACTTTCAGTTTTTAATACTAAATCTGGGATAAGTAACTGTAATAATATTAAATGAGAAACAAATTAAATACAAAAACATTTCTTGTGTAGCACATTTACCATTTCATTCTGACACACTTCTTTTGGGTTTTCTGTAAGATTCTGTTGGGCATCTTATGTAATGGTCTGTCCTGTTCCTTTAAGAGACAAGCCTTGCCCACTCCCTCCACTTATCCACCAAGGCAAGCAGACCTTCCTTCCACTTCCAGTCTGCATTTTCTTTCCATCTCTCTTCAGAAAAGGTGGCTGCTGCCCTGGCTCTTCTCCTCCTCCCCCTTCTCTGTTTCTCTTTCTCTCTCACTCTCTGCCTCTTTCTCCTCATCCCCCTTCTCCTTCCCACTCCCCTTTCCCATTCCCTTCCATAACCCACACCCACTAAATATATATCCAAGCTCACTCTGCATGATGTGCCTATTCATCTCTGTCTCTCACCTGCCATGGCTCCTCATGGGACAGGCTGAACCACCGAGGTCTCTAACCCATGGTTCCATGCCTAGGACCTTTTGCCCCTCATAGCCCGCTCACTACCCATTGACTCCCCTTGGGGAATGGTGCTGTTTTATTTTTATCATTATATCTTAATCTCACAGAGCTTAAAGAATCATATTTATATCCATTTTCTTTAGAAAAATTTCACTAAAATGTAGTTATTTCTCTTCCTTCTTCTTTCCCTCCTCCAATCCCTTCCATGTCTTCTCCTTCCTACCTCTACCATATTTCCCTATTTCCTCTGAAACTGATGCCCTCTTTTCCGTTGATTGTTATTGTTATGTATATATTCATGAACAAATAAGTAAATACAACCCTTCTGAGTCTGTATAGAATGGGATGAGTGTATATAATTTCAGAGATGGCAACTTTATATTGGATGACCAGTTAGGGGGCTCATGCCTGGAAGAGGCTAATTCTCCCTCTCTCAGCTGTCATTAGCTGTTTCTACTTCTTTATTTAGGGGTCAGATCCCAGGAGATTTCTGGCTTCTGTGTTAACCTGTCTATTGGAATTGTCATTATTCAGTTCTTGCTTTTGCAGCCTTATTGTTGAAGTATGTTATTTCTAGTAGACACAATCTCATGAGAGCATTCCAGTCCTCAGACTTTCTTTCTGCCCCTTTGTCTGTGATGTTCCTTGTGTTTGGAAGTTTTGCAGTAGAAGTATCAGTCAGGGATGAGCCCCCCCACAATCTGTTAATCTCTGCTTTGTGACCAGTTATGGTATTAATGGTCTCAATTTTCTGTAAAGAAATACTTCTCTGATGAAGGGTGAGAATGATACTTAACTTCTGGTAGAAGGTCAAGTTTTTGAATACAATTAGAAATTATGGAGGTTTAGTAAACTTGTGCTAGTGGGTTCTCTTCTAAGATCCATGACCTTATAGCCTTGGGCTTGGTTTGTAACTGTCAAATTATGAACATGATTACTGTATCTTCAGGGATATCTTGCCTTGCTAATCATTGTTATAGTTCATAAACATTGCAACTTCCTTCTCTTGGCAACTTGCATAGTACTTTCTGCCACCGTGGAAGCTATACTGTAAGAAGAAATCTTTCAGGTTAGGATCTATCACAAGTCTTCCAAGTCTTATATATGTCTTAAAATATCTCATTAGCTCTTGGTGTGGAGCCATGAACATGTTGCCTTAAGAAATGATTGTTTGCAGAACAATGATAAGATTAAACATGAATGAGTGTATGCTTTTTATTTTTATCAAATATTAACCAATCTGGAAAAGTTATATGTGCTTTAAACTTAGTCTTAACTCTTTCCTTCTCCATTATTTTAAGGAAGATAGTATTCCAAAGAAATATGGAATTACAAAACTCTATTTCCACTGTAAACAAAACACTGGACAGAAACAGCTTAATAAAAGGACCATTCACTTTAGTTCATGCTATTGTGTCTCTTGGTTTCATAGTCTTAAAATACCATGGCGTGATGGAGGAGGGTCATCTGTCTTATATGTTACTTTCAAATGATGGAGGAGGGTCATCTGTCTTATATGTTACTTTCATTGGTTAATAA
>LOJH01039361.1:0-12832 GCA_001685095.1 Ellobius talpinus | reverse complement strand
TATGAACTCATGGAGCCAGAGGGGATAGACAACACCAAGGAAGCAGTGTCTTCCAGATGCCACAGGACCGATGGCCATATGAACTCACAGAGACTGTGGAATGCACAGGACCTGCACAGGTGCAAGCCAGATGGGGACCCAGTGCTGAGAGGGGATGCAAACATGTTCTCCCACTTCTAGCCAAGAAGTTATCTACAATCAATACATGCTGGCAAAAGGAAATTTAGTTTTCTCCACTGAAGTCTTCTGGTTATATTAACTACACTTCAGGGTAGGATCCACCTTTAGGAGTAATTGGCCAAAACAAAGCAAACTCAATGGTATTTTTGTTGATTTTTTTGTCTCATTTTACTTTGTTTGGGCATTTTTTTGCTTTTTCTTTTTTTGCTTGCTTATTTTGCTTTCTCTGTGTGTGTGTTTCTTGTTTTTTTCTTCTTTATTTCTATATTTTAAAGAGAGAACATAAAGTTGGGTGGGTAGTAGGAGGTGGGGAGGAGAAAAAAGATGGTCAAAATACATTGTACAAAAACCATTTTCAATAAAAAGCAATTTACTATATGATCTAGCAAGTCCACTTCTGTAAACAGGCTCAAAAAGAACTAAAATCCAGGACTCAAGGAGATAGACAGATAGTCTACGGTCACAGAGAGTAACACTAGCCAAAGAAAGTAAGTCAAGTCTTCAATGAATGAGTAGGTAGACACAATAAAGCAATAGAATATTGTCAAGCCAAAAAGAGAAGGAAATGAGCCAGTCACAGAGGAACAAGTCCTATAAGACTCCACTTCCCTTACCCAGTACCTAGAAAAGCCGCAGTCACAGACATGAAGGTAGAAAGCTGGTTGCCGTAGGGAGGAAAGAGGAACAGGCAGCTATTTAATAGGCATAGGATTTGAACTCTGTAGATGTTTAAAATGTTATGAATATGGATAGGGTGATGTGTGTACAAGCTGTGAGTATTCTTTATATTAATTTCCTATAGTGTAGATTAAAATATAGAAAACCTTCTGGTATAATTGAAGCAAAACCAAAGTGTATTCCCTACCAATAGGTCAGATGAGTTTGTTGCTTTAGAAAGACTAGACATTAAATTAATATATTATCTCTCATGTGGCAGACTGCAGAATTTTATAACTATAGAATTTATAATTACAACTGTATATTTTAGTGTACAGTATAGCCATACCATATAATGTTGGAACAGACAATATATACATTTCCATGTAGTATGTTTATATGCATATATACACTTATTATATAGCCTTTTTATGTCTAAACCAGAAATGATTGAAATTAAAAGGTGTTATTTACTGATCAGGCCAAGTAGACATATCAGAAAATAACAAACAAACAAACAAAAGCAGCAGCAACAACAACAACAACAAAAACCCAACTTTGTTCTCAATGTAGCTTCTTCACCGGCTTTGGAGAAATTGAAAAGCTGTCTTCCCATTCCTGCTGATCTAACGGCAAAAGGGAAAGGCGTGGGCTCTTACCCCGGAGTTTAAGTGCCGGCTGGCTCTTCCATGCTTTGGGCATCATTTCTCTTCTTGTCTTCAAGACAAATTGGCTGTTAATGAACTTACAGATACTGGAGATGCTGAAGGTGACTTGAGGGTGGATGATGGAGAAATACTCATCTATCCCAAACTGCTGGGTCAGGAGTCCGGGGACATACTTCTGAATATTCACTCCAGCTTGCTTGACCCTTAGCTATCCACAGAGGACACATATCAGTCTGGAGATCAGAAAGCAACTTCCACCACCTGCTTTCCCTGAGATATGACATTTGGGCTTTGCTTTGCGACTCACTGGGGAGAAGGAGGATCAGTGACGGAATAAACATAATAAAACTATATATATGTTTTTAAATGGTCAAACCTGCGGCTGATGTTGGAAGAGGAATGACATAAAATGGGGCTGCTCAGGAGCCGTTTCTGACTGCCAAGAGGCATTAAGGCATTAAGGCTCTCAACTAGTTTCATCCTGTACTATCTCTCCTCGTCCTCCACACAACCCCTGACCCCAGTCCATCCTGGGACTAGGGCAATGTTTCTTTGCTCTCTCCAGAGAATGCACAGGAGGAGCATGAACTGGGGACCGTGACATCACCTGCCCAATACCAGCACAGTGTCTGGGAGCCTTTACTAACCATAAGAACTCAGGTAAGCTACAGAAATCACCTTTTTGTATCATTCTGTTCCTGTTATCCTATACCCAAAAGCTGAAAGGGAAGGGAGTATTTAGAGAAGACTGGATTAAAAGCAATGACATGAATCATGATGTTGTAGCATTGGGAAAACGTGGGCATTCATTGGCTTATAGTTCTGTTTTCCACCTATGGGTGTTTTCTTACTGCCATGATACTATCACGTCTCTGAGGGAAGACACTACACTCAGGTGAGTATATGTCATAGAGTTCATGCTGAGCATGCAATTGACACGTGATGTGCATTTGAATTTCATAAAACACTAGAGGAAATCATATTGGCTTACCATTTTAACAGATATTTGGAACTAAATTCATTTAGCGTACATGCCCTTTAAATGAATAAAAAGAGAAATTAACTCAGTTCACATGTCTGTGTCATCTGTGTCTACAGCTGTTTTGGTTTTGAAGTGTTATCTTTCAATATGCAGCCCAGGCTGACCTTGAACTTAAGTCTTGCCTCAGCCTCCTGAGTGCTGTGATTATAGACGTTTGCCATCAAACCCCAGCTCCAGTTAAAAGGTTATTTTATCCTGGGAAATTGACAGCCACCAAATTTAAATGGCCATGCTCACAGCCCCACAGAACACGGCAGGGAGCACTATTAAGAATGAGCATCATGGGGGGGGGATTAAGAATCAGTTGTGCTCATGGGGGGGCAGGTCATGTTTAGGACCATGGCTATAGGGTGTGATGCCTCTTTCTGGAGTGAATTTTAAGGTCTTCCTCCAGCCTTCCTTTCTGATCATAAACTTTCCCATTTATTCACTGGTTCCACTTCCTTGCTCTATTGACCCAAGGAAGATTATGCATTTCTGAAGCTTCTAGAACATGAAATGAAGTCGATGGCCCCTCCAGGGCAAAGTCTAGTCTCTTAAGCCCCATGAACTCGGGCATTTAAGTCCTTACCAGCCATAACGACAGTGAATTGAGCTCCTTATCCCTGTTTTAGCCCCAAGCCCAAGCTTCTGAAAGAAAGGAGCTCTTACTGCTTCATCAAAAACAAGGTGGAAAGGAAAAACACTGCAGAACACCTCTTCTTCAACCCACAGTCTCTCGGGATAGACTGGCTGGAAGGTGTCCCCGAGGGGCCCTAGACACGCAGAGAGAAAAAGCCCTAGTGAGAGGCCCTTGCAGAGCCACTTGGACAGGGTTAGAATCTTAAGTGTGTCACGAGAAAAGTGTGATTCCCACTCTTTAGCACAGGCTCCCTCAGCATCTCCAGATGGCCACCGCAATTATTCCTCCAAATTAAAACAAACAGAAAATTTGCGACCAGGTTGAGAAGCCCTCCTGCCCCCTGCCAAGTTTCTGCCCACTGCTAAAGAGTTAGTTTCTGGGCCAATTGAGTATGTCTCGCCATGAAAACAGAACTGGCATTGAAATGGTGACAAGCAGACAATGAGCCAGAAGAGGAGTGAGTATGTGCCCGGCCCAGCATCGGGGACATTTGCCATGGAGCTTTTCAGACTGACAGTTTAGGGTGGCACGTGAAAATTTAACCAACAGTCCTATTTGGCAGGGGGTGCAGATTCTCAATGGAGCCTTTTTGATATGAAAATCTCCCAGACAAAGGATGCCAACTGTGTTTGCCGCAGCTTGAAGGACTCAGAATGCAGCTCTTTGAGCCCTGCAGACCCTCCCCCAGATGCCTGTCATTTGACCTACCGGGCCATGACAAGGAGCATCTAGCTCCCTTCTTCTGCTGGGTCAGAGCTCTGCGACTTGAGTGTCAGGTGCCGGGTGACAGACTCGCTCGGCTCCCAAAGACCCAATGTGTCGAGCTTACCACCTTCACCTTGTGAATGGAAAGCTGTACAGCACTGTCCCATGTCACAGCTCCTCAGAGACAGAGACAGGCATGGGCTTTCTTGGTTCTTGCCCTCTGTCCTTTGAACTGCTGGCTGGTTGTGGTTAGCCACAGATTTCCAGTCCAGAAACACACCCCAGTTAAGAAGGCCTGGGTCCAGAAGAGAGGCAGAATTCACTACGCCCAGGATGTCTGTGCCCAGCTTCCTCTTCATGGGCACCTCCTGGGACTGAGCCCAAACCAGTGGCTTTCCTATTCCAGAGATGATGGTGTCTCTATGTGAACCAGCACAAACAAAAGAGTTGTTGTATGGCAAGTTAGAAGCTTATTTTAAAAGTTAAAAACCACAGATGCCAAATCCAAACTCTGAGGGAATCAGAGGCCTTGAAATAATAGAGAGTTTTGCCCTCTTTGTGTAAGGGGGCTCTTCTGCAAACATGGCAGTTATTCTAAGAGCTGGGCCCAGGAGAACAGCACACTTACCATTTCCAGACATGACTGATGCCCTCACATCCCAGTGAGATTTCTCCCCAGGGCAAACAGCACTGTTCAAAACTTTCTCCTTCTTCCTAAGGAGAATTGTCTTGAGAGCCTGAAGGGGGCAGGGAGGGAAGATCATGCACCAGGTAGCAGGGCATGAACAAGCCTTGCCTGCTGCTGCTGGGCCCATCTTTGAGTACTGAAGAATGTTGGCGGCTGGAGGGACAGTGTGAGGGCTCACAAGATCAGTTCTGTCAAGAGCCTGAGGCTCCAACGTGTACTTGCTAGTGAATCCTCAAGTCATTTCTCTATCACAGGAAGCCAGATTTTTTTTACAAGATCTTTGGGGAATGCCTAGAGGGTCATGGTTTTCTAAGTGTCGCTCCAAGACTATGTCCCAGGGTGAAATACAAACTTTGGCAGAAGCAGGTAGGGAAGGATGCTCACCACAGCCTCCCTTTACAATAGCAAAAGGTTCGTAGCAACTGAATAGTTGCTATCTAACTGTGATAAGTAGTTATCTAGGCAGCTAGATAACTGTAATTTCCCAGGGGAAGATGTCCACACACAAAATGAGCAGCAGGAAATAACTCTCCTAGGCAATAGATGGGTGGGTCTTGGTGGACCGTGAGCTGATCACACACCACACAGAACCCTCCTCTAGGTTGGTGAGTCACTCTCAGCTTGGGCCAAGGGAGTGTGCAGAGGGTTTGTGAACTCTTTACTGGTTCAGACTGCTGATACTTTTAAAACTGACCAGGCCCGATAACGATCATCTCAGCCTCCATCCAGTTCCCACCATAAGACCTACGAGGCAGGCAGTGTGATAGTACTCCTCTCGTGAACCCTTCCCCCCTTGCCAGAGCTCTTTCTCCTGTTTCCCTAATAAATCTGTGTTCATTCTGATTACCCCCTATCCCCGTTTCCTTCTTCTTCTTGGATGTGAGACAATAAATAAATTCAGAAGCTATTGGCTCATTGGTGGCTGCCATTTGTCTGACACTCTAGAACCTGAGGCAAGCTCACCAAGAATGGAGACAGTCCCCATTACTTTCAAAGAACCCATAGTACTCTTCCCGATGTTGGGGAAATATTATTTTAAGGGGTGCTGCTTTTGTTTATGCTGCCTTTGCTTAACTCTGTGAAGCTGTGATTCTTCACCTGTCTAAAACACCTGACGTTCCTAATAAAGAGCGGAATGGCCAGTAGCGAGGCAGGAGCAAGGATAGACGAGGCTGGCAGGCAGAGAGTATGAATAGAAGAAACGAGGACAAGGAGGATCATGAGAACAAGGAAAGGAAGACGTCAGGGGTCAGCCACTCAGCTACACAGCAAGCCATGGAGAAAGAAGTAGAGAAAGGTATACGGAAATAGAGAAAGATAAAAGCCCAGAAGCAAAAGATAGTCGGGATAACTTAAGTCAAGAAAAACTGGAAAGACACAAGCCAAGCTAAGGCCGGGCATTCATAACTAAGAATAGCCTCCGTGAGTGATTTATTTAAGAGCTGGGTGGCAGGCCTCACCCCCTACCTGCCCCACCAAAAGCCAAAAGAATAAAAGAGTAAAACATCACACAGTACCTGGGGTTGAAAACTCTTCTGTGAGTGAACCCTGAGCTTTGCATGTTCTAAGACATAACCCCCGGGCTCCAGGAATGTGTGTTTGAATAGACTATGTGGATTCAGAGAGATCTTAACACACGTGGCATCTAAACTGACAATGCTCACCTTCTGTGCTGCAGCTGAGGTGGTCAAGGATGGCTCTTGACTGCACAATGGACCTGGACCTGGTTCCACCTGCTAATAGGCACTGAGGACCTGATAGGTCCGCTCATTGCAAGCAGATTGCAAAAGAAGATACCAAATTCCTACTCCAAATCCTTTACCTTGGTTTATCGTTGAGGTTTTAAGAGATGGTTCTTGTTCTTCATCCCAGACTGGCCTCAAACTCATAGCAATCCTCCTGTCTCAACATCCCAAGTGTATTATGGGTATGAAATATACCTATACCCAGCTTTGACATTCTTATATGTGAACATTTGACAGGCTAAGGGTCATCCTAGAAAGTATGCCTTAAGTTACCCTTGACTTTGTGGTTCTCAGCTAGAAGTGATTTTTTATCCCCACCTCTGGTCTACGGACATTGGCAATGCCTGGAGGCAATTTTGATTGCCACAACCTAAGTACAGGGTTCTAGTCATGCTGGATAGATAGATGTCTGTGAGGGGGCGAAGGATCCTAGAAAGCACAGCCCATCACAACCCAGAATAATCTGGTCCATGGTGTCAATCAAGTCAGGCTTGGGAAAGCTTGCCTTGAATTCCACTGATCAAGGCCCACTCATTTGTGTTGTTTGCACAGACTATTCCAGGACAAGTAGCCCATTCTGAGGAAGACACAGTGGATCAGTACCTCTTGGTCTGTGTGGATGTCCTTGCTGTCCTGTGACCTGTTTGTCTTTGTGGTTCTCGTCTGTCTGCGAGCCTTTTGCACAACCCGAAACACGACATGTTCCTTTTTCCCTGTCCTCTCCACCTCTTCATTCATGTCAAGGATACTCATGGCCACATCAGTGTCAAAAAAGTCCTTGGCCACAGCTTCAATGATGCCTGCAGAAAAATGACACCTGTAGGTGAGGAATGGCAGAAGGCAACACACTGCCAAGCATCACTAGCTTTTCCAGTTGCACAACTCTTTGGGTTTTCTTTAGTTCACTATGCCCGTGTCTCAGCTCAAGGCAGGCATCCTATAATGGCTCAGAGGGAAGAGTAGACAGGGATTTAAATTTTGAGAGTCTGAATACTATGTCCCTGTCATTTTAATTTCTGCTTCAGCATCTATTCATGCTTTTATTCCAGAAAGATACCTAACCCACTAGACAAACTCTGTAAAGGGAAGCAAAATTCCACTGGAAATGAGTTAAAGCTCGTGTGTTCAGAGCTATTGTTCTGGGGATCCATCTAGGGGTGAAATATAAAATATGAAGAAAGCACCAGAGTATCTACATTCGCAAGGGATGAGTAGCAACTCCACATGCAGTGATAGGAGAGTTAAGGGGAGCATGACACAAAATACCCACTTGCCTATACAGGGATTCAGGAGGGCAGGAGATGTATCTCCGTAGAGGAATATGTGTACTTAGAATGCAGGAGGCATTGGGTTCAAAGTACAGACTAAATACCAAAACTTTTCTTCAATGCTGAATTCTTTTAAAGAGTCAATAGATATGACAATCTCCACAGAATTATCACAACTATGCAAACAACGGCAGGGTGTTAAAGATCATGTCTTCTGGTGTTCCGGAATTACTGTAAAAGTCTCCAGATCCTTAAGATCATGGCAAAGAAGCCAGTCACTATAGGAGATGGTGTGCCCTCTTCACAGGGGATGTATGGGCACCCTAGAGAGTGCTGGGATGGGCTGATCCGTTTCCTACCTGGTACAATGTGGCACAGGCCATTTCTGTCCGAGTAGTAATGGAGAAGCATTGCCCCGTCAACTCCTCCCTCTACACGAAAGGATGGAGCATTCATTTCCTAATGAACAGACACAGCACATTTTCCCAACGGGGAAAACACATTGTTTATATTATGATTTTTATAGGCCCATAGTATATTTTTATTTTTCTAGGTTAAATATACAAAATAACGAGTTTAAGCACAGCACCTTTATATATCATGTTTCAGTCTTACTCTGCCCACTCCCAGACTGGCCCTGCATCTCCTCCAGCAGGCTCCCTTTCTTCTTCACTTTATACCCCTGGGCTTAATTATCCCATGTATCCCATCACCTCTCCTCCCCACCTCTCTTAAGATCTCTCGTTCCTCTCATGATCCCCTTTCTGTTCTGTAATGCTAACACAATACACATTAGCGTATATGCATTAACATACACATATATTTACACACACGTAATTAAAAAAATACTTGAGTTACTTATTTTTACTTTACGTGTATGAGTGTTTGGCCTTGGTGTGTGTGGAGGCCAGAGAGGGTATTGGATCTTCTGGAACTGGTGTTGCAGATGGCTGTGAGCTACCATGTAAGTGCAGGGAAATGAGCCCAGGTCCTCTGAAGAACAGTAAGCTTCCCTAATCATTATGACATCATTCCAGCCCCTTCTTGTAAATTTTATTTTTGAGACAGGGTCTCTCTATGTAATCATAACTTGTCTAGAATTCACTATATAGACTGGGCTGACCTCAAACTCACAGAAATCTGCCCACCTCTGCCTCTCTAATGCTGAGGTTAAAGGAGCACACCACCACACATGGCCTGCACATACATGACTTTAAATCCAGGACTGCCTATGGGAGAAAACACATAGTATTTGTCTTTCTGAGTCTGGCTTATTTCACTTAACATAACCTCTTCCAGCTGCATCCATTTTCCTGAAAATGTCATGATTTTATTTTTTCTATATAGCTGCAAAACACACAGTTGTGTATGTGTATCATATTTCCTTTGTCCATTGATGGGCATCTAGGCTGGTTCCATGTCTTGACTGTCTGTGTAGTTCAGCAATAAACATGGATATGAAAGTATCTCTCTAGCTGACTTAGAGCCCTTGGGTATATGCCCAAGAATGGTATAGCTGTCTCATAAACCATGATTGTGTGAAGCAATAGTAGGCACTCATTAGCACACACTGAACTACAATAGTGTGTACCCTTTACGATACACACAAAAGTACAACGGTATTTATAATAGATAAATAATAATAAGCACACACAGCACAACAATAATATGCATACATTACCACCCATAGAACTACGTCCCCATCATCTCTCCACTCACATAACACCACTTCAGCTCCTGTTGAGGAAGTTACCCCTGAACTATTGCATTTGGCACTCGGGCCTCACCCGGGGAACTTACAAAGGAGATTAATGAGAGAACCATTGCTAAGCCTCCATGACGCCTGGCACCAAGTCTTGCTGCTCCTATATACCCCCAAGGGTTATCTGTCACCGTACTTTGCCTGTGACCAAGCCACGTGAGCATTTTCACTTGGGAAGATGAGCAGCTCAGAGACCTCACAACTGGAAATAATCCACTCGTTTTTATTCTGAAGGTTGGTTCCACTTGAAAACTAGAACCTTCAAGAACCTACAGAAAGAAACATTATTTGTCCAGAAATAACTGTAGATCCTTCAACAGGGCCCTCTTATGATAGGCTAGGAAAAGGTCACTGGGAGGTTCTCTGAAGGAGCGAACAGGATGTCTTCTCTGAAGGAATGGACAGGGAGGGGTGTCCCCTACTGCTTGTTCAGCCACAATTCAGCTCACAAGACACTGGACTTCAGTCTAAACTAGGGGAGAAATGGAAGGGACTAGTGTCCTTCATGATGCAGGGCTGCTTGAGAAAATGGGTTTCTTCTTGAATTTCATATACTTGTTTTATATTTCTAAAAGTTTATTAGTGTTGGTAGATTATCAGTTTCCTCCTGTATTGAAATATTCCATCCTTTGGGGAAGCGTTTTAAGCCATCAGGAAAACAACTCAAAACAGCATCAGGAAGTTCCCGAAACTGACCAGACTCACTAGGCTTCTTCCTCCCAGAGTAAGCAATAAAGATGGCTGAGGGTCCCTCTCAGACAAGTCACACTACAGAGAAGACCCTCAGACCCGACCAGCTGCCTGGAAGATATTTAGAATAACTCAGTCACTTGGCAGGGACATGATCCAATTCTTGAGCTTGCTGCAGTCTGTGTCATGTGCTCCAGATTCCCAGCTCTTGTGAGCTGTCATCCATGCTGGGGTGAGCTTTTGGGGTGAGCTAATGCAGCTGTCTGTGAGTCATTTCAGCTCCTGTAAGTAATCCCTCACCCATATTCCAGTAAGTGATCCCAATAAAACTCATTGGTTCTTCAAGTCAGACTTGGGTCATTTCCGTGTTCTGGTCTCTCATGGACTCCCAATCTGGGCTAAATGTGTTGCATCTCCCCAGGAAAGGTCTTGTCACCCAACAACAGAGTATGCTATGTTGGTATGAATGTGTTTACATCTCTATTTGAGTGTTATATGTGGTGTATGTGTGTATTGCACATGCGGGGTTAGGAAGATAGGGTCTAACTATTCGCACCCTGCTGGGTGTACTTTGGTGAAGAAATTTGACCACAGCTGCCGTGTAAGTTCTTATGATGTTGGAACTGTCTATGCTGACCAGAGTGAAGGGAGCACAAAGAGAAGTAATTGTCCACAAAATGCCTTCCTTGGGTCTACTCCAATATTATAGACCTTTGTGTTGCCTCTTTCAATCCACACATCACAGTGAGGTGGGTTATTTCATTCCTTATTTTTTCTGTGTCAAATGCCTTTTTAAAAAGTGCTTCATACACAGTAGGCAGGCAGTAACTATTTAGGAGCTGTCAGGATGACTCAATGGGAAGAAAAAAAAACCCTTACTGTGAAAGTGTGAGGGCCTGAGTTTAATCCCAAAAATCCACTTAAAGGCAGCTGTGGTCATCCCAGGTAATCCCAGGATCCCTACGGCAAAATAAAGAGCACAGGACAGGATAATATCCAGGTCCAGCTAGCCTGACCTATGCAACCGCAAACTATGAGAGCCCTGTGTCAAACGAGGTAAAGACGGAACTGACACCTAAGGTTATCTGAGCTCCACATGCCTATGACCCAATACATACACACACTACACACACACACATACCACATACACACTAACACACACTACACATACCACATACACACACTACACACACACATACCACATACACACTAACACACACTACACATACCACATACACACCATACATGTACACACATACCACATACACACTAACACACACTACACATACCACATACACACCATACATGTACACACATACCACATACACACACGTGCACATACAACACACATAGTACATGCACATACATTGCACATACCACATATATACCACACACACATACACACTACACATACCACATACACACCACACATCACATCACATACACACTAACACACTGCACATACCACATACACACCATACACACACACACATGCCACATACATACACACTGCATGTACCACACACACATACACACACTACAATACCACATACACACCACGCACACACACACACACATGCTTTCGTTTTGTCTTGATCTGGAAGATGGGAAAAGGATGTTCCCCTTTACCATCCCAACAGTGAAGGGGCCATCTGAGCAAGCACCGTCCCATCATATCCTCATGACCACCCTCCCAGAGTGCTTATGAACACAAGGTATAGAAATAATGAAGAAATTTCTTGGTTAGTTATAAAGGGGCATAAAAATAAACTGTTTTAATCAACTAAGTGGAGCTCATAGGGGTTCACAGAGAATGAAGTGACAATCACGGACCCTGTGCGTGTCTGAGCTAGGTCCTCAGCATACAGCTGATGACTGTGTAGCTTGGTGTTCTTGTGGGACTCCTGACAGTGGGAGTGGGGCTGTCTATGACTCTTGGCTTCTCCTGGGACCCTTTTCCTCATACTTGGTTGCCTTGTCCAGCCTTGAGATGAGAGTTTGTGCCTGTCTTATTGTAACTTGTTATGCCACGTTCAGTGGACATCCTTGGGAGGCCTGCTCTTTTCTGAAGGGAAATAGAGGAGTGGACCTGGGGGAGAGGGGAGGTGAGAGAGAGAACTGGGAGGAGTAGAGGGAGGGGAAATTGGTCAGAATGTAATGTTATGAGAAAAGAATAAATAAAATAAACTGTTTTATATAGGCTAATAAACTATTATTTATGCTATGGATGAAGACTACATCTTTACAATAAAGCATCTTGACGAAAATCTAAACATTTGAATTTTCAATAAACTCTTCCAGGAACACCAGCAAGGCATGGACTCCAGGAGGACATATCCCACTTGGGAATGTAGTTTCCTAACACCCCAGTCCGTCACCCCAAGGGGTTAATCAGTGTTGGATGGCTCCCAGTTCTGGCTCCTGGCCCTGCCAAGCTTTTCCCTCTGATACTTGCACAGGCCTAATCTGGTTGCCCAAGCTATTATCAGCTCTACCCAGGCCAAGAGACCTAAGGAGAGATTGGAAAATCCACCCCAACCTGTTTTCCAGCCCTTGCTCCCAATGTGTTTGACTTCTCAGGGTCATTCCAAGTCTGGTTCCAACCTTCAGAAATATCACCCTCCCCCAATCACCACAAGACCAGAACTCTGACGTTTTGTCAACCGTTTATACAGGAAGCCACTGGGTAGTCATCCTCCTTTCTATCCTTTAAGAGAGCTCACTGATGCCAGAGGCCATGGATTGTGCAGCTGGGAACTTTCTTTCTTTCTTTCTTTCTTTCTTTCTTTCTTTCTTTCTTTCTTT
>LOJH01039359.1:0-14860 GCA_001685095.1 Ellobius talpinus | reverse complement strand
CCTTTGGAAGAGCAGGAAATGCTCTTAACCACTGAGCCATCTCTCCAGCCCCACAATTTTATTATTTTTAAAATACTATTATTATTATTTGTGGTATGTGTACATGTCTACATATGAGGAGGACAGGAGATCCTGTCAGATCCCCTGGGGCTGGAGTTACAGGCAATTGGGAGCTGCTTGACATGAGTGATGGGAATTAAACTCGGGTCCTCTGCAAGAGCAGCGTGTGCTCTAACCACCTCTCCAGCCCCTACAATTTTATTCTCAGAGGATAAGAAAGAAGTACAAATCAACCCGGAGAAGTGTTCATGAGCATTGCTGGTGAGTTATCACAGACTCTTGTCAAGGACTCCTCATGTGCAAAGCGTAGGAGATAAGCCCTGTTGTACTTGAAACCTTCCTAGGAAGCTAGGTCTGGCTTTAGCAGTTTCACTGTACTTTCAGATTCTGATAGTATGTGTCTGTGTGTGTACATGCATCTGTGGGTGTAGTTTGATCAGAAGTCTTTCCTTGGGAATGCTATACACCTCAAGACAGAGTCTCTCATTGGCCTGGAACTCATCAAGCAGGGTATACTGGCTGGCTAGTGAGCCCCAGGGATATGCTCGTCCCTGTTTCTGAAGTGCTAGGATTACAAGTATGTGTTACTATGCCCATCTATTTTACAAGGATTCTGGGGACTCAAACTCAGGTTCTCATATTTGTATGACAAGCAGTTTATTAAAATGAACTCTCTCCCTAGATCCCTGAGAAAGCTTTAAATTTTTTAATTAATTGATTGGTTAATCAGTTATTTGCTTAATGTGTGCTTTAATACAAAGGAGAGAGAAAACATGCTGTATAATCTGGGCCTGATGGCTACTGGTTGCCTAGGGGTCTAGAGAGGGCATTTGTACGGTCTCAGATTCCTTGGTTTGTATAAATCCCACACTGCTATTGGGACTGTACTAGTGGATCAATGCACACGGCTAGGGAGCCTAAACATCTAATTAGTTACTACAGTTCTTTCCTAATGAAGGGTTTTGTTGGGATGAGAACATTCTGTTGAGCCAAGTGGCTTAGTGCAGAGGACAAAGATTGGCATGGTGTGACCTCAGGAAGTGGTGAGGTGTGTGGAGGAGCCCTTCTAACTTGGAGAACTTCTGTTGCCCTGTGGAAACACTTATACGATACTGCTAGGGCCTGTGGTTTTTATAAGGAATGCCAGAACACTTGATAATTTTGTTTTGTTTTTGATGTGAAGTCTCCTAGTTGGAGAAACATTGTGTGGGCCAGACAAAACACATCTTGGCCCACAGGCTGTGGGTTTGCAATCTTTGGATGAGATGCTGTAGCTCTGGCTGTGCGTTCTGTTGTATGAAAATGCCTTACTCCCTCTCCTCCCTGTTTCTATCAGGTTTACTAGAAAGCAGCACCCGGCTGAAACCTCATGAAGCCCAGAACTACAGGAAGAAGGCATTGTGGGTATCCTGGTTCTCCATTATTGTCACCCTGGCCCTGGCAGTGGCTGCCTTCAGTGAGTATCAGGAAGTCTTGCCAATCAATACTTTCAGTTGCCTGTCTTTCCCTCTGACCCCTGTGGGATGTGCTTTGCTTTTAGCTGACTGTTATTGATGAGTAAAATTTTTTTTTAGATGGTTGGATAATCAGGGTACTCATGAATTAGTAAAATGGCTTCACTCCTCTGCAGAGGGAAGAGGTATGAGAAAGAAGCGGAGGGGAATAACTGAGAGCTTCGGTCTCATCAGTATGCAGGTTTGTGGAAGTGAATTCTGGCTGGCACCAGCCAAATAGTGAAAATAGTCTCTTGGTAGATGCCTTCAGCTCGGGCTGACATGACAAATACGCATCTTGGAGATTTGGATTTTGAGCCTAATGCAACTCAATGAGTGCAGTATTGCAGGAAGCTCTCTCCTTTCCCTCTTGACTGGGGCTCGTGCAGGGTCAGGAATTAAATCACATGTACGATTTTAATGAAAGAAAAATGGAAAGGCCTTCTTTCAGGGTTCTAGGGCATGAAAAGAAAATAATTTCCTACAATTCTGAGATGCTATAAGAATAGAACAACTTCTGTCTATAGATGATTTTATGTGGGAATCTGGAATTTCTATGGTGGGTTTTCTCCACTGACATGCACAGCTTATGAAACACACATGTGCTATTTATTCTTACTAATTGTGCAATGATTCACAAGTCTAAGCCCTGAGCTACAGCTCAACCTTGATAGGAATTGTGCTTTTTTATTTTTATTTTTGGATTCTCTCTCTTTTTTAATGGTGGGAACAAGGCACTGTGTTTAAAATCTTGTGATGGAGAGAGAGATCTGTGCTCTATGTACTAAGCATCCCACAAGGTGCTTCAGGGGAGGAGGGGAAAACACCATGGTCATTAGGCAGCATGGCTGTGTGCAAGTTGTTTAAAATTCTCTTCTGCTGCCTTTGATGGTTCTGCTGGAAGTTGGGGCTGGATCCCAAGGGGGTAGGAATTAGAATTTGACCAAATGCTCCCTTCAAAACTCAGCATATATTATTAGAGACAATTTATACTGGAAACAGTGTACAATAGCCTGGATCTAAAATAACCAAATATTCAGAATACTGAAATAATATATTTCAGGGAATAACCATTTTTCAGTGAGCCAGAAATCTAATCAGGAAGAACTCTGATTTTTGAAAGTATAATAAATAGCTTCTCTTTCCCCTCGCCTCCTCTTTTTTAATACTGAGACCAAAATAACAAGGCAATGGATGTCCCTTGAGGGCAATTTGGTTGTTGTGGCTGGTAGGGGCACTGGAGATCAGACATGGTAATTCACATATGTGAAGAAAGAGGAATGAAATGAAGGGGGGGTGATTTACAGACAGAATAATGGCTCCTTAGGCGTGTCCCTGTGCCCTATAAAGCTGTTAGGGCAGCAGCCTCCTCTGAGTGTTTGAATAAGGACCCAAGCATGAGGTTGTGAATGCGTCTTTCTTTTGGAATAACAGTGTTGCATTTCATGTGCTTAAGCCATGTAATAGGGAAGGAATAGGAGGAAAACTTGGCTTCACTTGTAATACCCAGTCAGGAGAATTATTCTAGAAACGTTCCATTACTTTTGATGGAAAAAGTCTCCATGAGGCCAGGTCACAGGCTTATGGAAGAGTTTCTTTTTGAAAGCCATTGTACTCCTTTATCGTAGAATTATTTAACTTAAATCCTTTAACTTCCCCTTTAAAGATTTGCTTTTACTGATTATCTATGTGTACGCATGTGATTGCCCATGAACATTCTGTACATACTAGGAGGCCTGAAGAGGGTGTGGAACCCTTTGCAGCTGGAGTTCTGGCCAGTTGTGCGACAGGGATATTGGGGGCTGCACTCAGCTCCTTTGCAAGAGCAGCGAGTGTTCTTAACCGCTGGCCATCTCTCCAGTCTCTTTAACTTCTTGCTTCTAAGATGTGGATGCTGCTGTGTTGTCTATTATGACCTGTTATGTTCTATATGCCTTTCATTTCACTTGTGAGCTGCTTCTAACTGCTTCTGATTTAGTTAAACACTAAAGCATAGACAATAAATGATATTTTGCCCCATTTAAACTACAGTGACTTCAGTGTGTGTGTGCATGTGTGCACACATGTGTGTGTAGGAGTATATGCCTATCCATGCTGCAAGTCCTTGCGATTCCCATCATAGCCCTCCACTGTACTCTAAGCTACCCTTAGCTTCCTATGTGGGTGCTGGGGATTCAAACTCAGGTCCTCATGCTTGCACAGAAAGCGCTTTGTTGACTGAGCCATCTCCCCTCTGAACTCAATTTATAATTCTTGGTGAGATAATGATTTGGATAAGCTGGAGCATCTACATGAAACTATGGTAATGCACCTTGGAATATTTCAGAGGGAAGCCCTAGTTTGGTTTTACAATAGATTCAGCATATAATGGGTAGGCAGTGTAGAAAATAGCAACAATCTTCTTATGAATGAATGTGAAAACAGGTCTGTTGTAATAATGAGGCCAGAGAGAGGATAAAAGTTTAACTTCAAAACTCAGAGTTCTGCCAACATTGACGTCTTTGTCAAGATGATCGGAGAAAATGTATTCTGACTTTGGTTTTGAGATTTGAGTACATTATTTTTTAGGGGCTGGATACTTGCTTGGTTCTGTGGGAAATGAAGATATGTTGAAAACAGTATCAAGAGAAAAATCATTTTATAAGGTGGTGTCTTAGTTTCTTTTTGCTGAGGCAATAAAATACTCTGACCAAAGCAATTTAAGGGAGAAAGGGCTATTTTGGCTGCTGGTTCCAGGGTATGGTCCATCTTGGGGGTGAAGTCACGGTGGCAGGAGCTTAGGGTAGTTGGTCTCGTTGCATCCAAAGTCAAGAATCAAGGCCAAGGTTCCTGCTTAGCTCCTTTTCTCCAGTTTATTCAGTGTAGCATCCCTACTGAGGGAACGATGGCGCCCACAGTGGGCAGGTCTTCCCACTTCAGTTAACAAAATCAAGATAATCCCTCACAGGCAAGTCCAGAGGCTGGCCTCCCAGGTGAATCTAGATTCTCTCAAGTTGACAATTAATTAACACCAACCACACAGCAGATACATAGCTCCATTAAAACAAAATAACAACCTCAAACTAAATAACAAAGCCCCTTAAACCAAAAGTACTCCAAACTAAGATCTCAGAACCTGAATCTGACCCCCGCAGGACCCATGTTAAAAAACAACAACAACAACAACAACAACAACAAAAAACAAAAACAAAAAAACAAGCAATTTGGGTGTGGTGGTGCACACTTGTTGGGGAGATGGAGGCAGGGAAACTCTTGGGGCACCTTGGCTGATCAGCCTAGCCTGGTTGGTGAGCTTCAGGCTAGTGAAAGACTTTGTCACAAAAACCAAAATGGAGTCGGCGGTGGTGCATCCATTTAACCCCAGCATTTTGGAGGTAGAGGAAAGTGGATCTCTGTGAGTTTGCATCCAGTCTGGTCTACACAGGCCAGCCAAAGCTACATAGTGAGGCCCTTATCTCAAAAAACACAAACTGGTGCTTGGGGGAATGACACCTGCAGTTGTTCTTTGTTCTCCACACACAGGGACATTTGTGCCTTTACACACACGTGTGCAGTCACACATACAGGCACACACAACATGGAAGTGCATTAGGTGACTTCAGAACTAGGAAAGCAAACCTCTGAAAGGAGTGGTTTCTTTTTTTATACACGGGGATTTTTTTAATATTGTACCTACATATATGTCTGTGTACCATGAGCATGCATGGGGCTCAAGGCCAGAAGAAGGTATTGGATCCCTTGGAGCTGGAGTTACAGAGAGTTGTGAGCTACCATGTGGATGCTGGGAATTGAACCCCAGTCCTCTGGAAGAGCAGCCAGTGCTCTTAATCAGTAAGCCATCTCTCCAGCCCGCCTATGTGGGAATTTTAATATTTGATTTAGTTTAAATTTTTGACCTTTAAGCATGATAATATAATATGTATGTGTCTTCTTAGAAAGCTTTTCCATTTATTGTATCATTTTTATGTATGTGTGTGTCATGTGTGGAAGCTGGAGGGCAACTTTCAGATGTCCATTCTCTCCTCCCACCATGTGGGTCCAAGGAACTGAACCCAGGTCCTCAGGCCTGGTGGCAAGTCCCCCATCAGCTGAGCCGTCTTGAAGCCCACATCCTTTTTATTTCTATACTCTGAGGGTAACAGAAGTGAGATAGATAAGGTAAGATCACATGACTTGTCTACATTAGTAGAGAAGTCTGGGGACTTTCCAAGGTGTCCCCTTACCTCAGCGGATACAAGGTCAGATAGAGAAGAACCAAGGTGACTTCCAGGACAGGTGACACACATCTGCATCCCTAGCACCTTGAGGCTGAAGCAGGAGGATTGAAAGTTTGAGGTCAGCCAATGCTACGTAAGGGAGACCTTGTCTCAACAACAACAACAACAACAACAACAACAACAACAACAACAGACAGAAAGAAAAAGAAAAAAAGAAAGAAGGAAGGTAACTGAGAGTCCCCAGGAGGCTTCCTGGGTTCTAAGAGTAAAATCTGAGTGTTTAGAGTGGTATTTACTTATTTATTTATACTTAATTATTGTTTTCTGAGACAGGGTTTTATTGTGTAGCCCTGGCTGTCCTGGAACTTGCTCTGCAGACCAGGATGGCCTTGAACTCACAGAGATCCTCCTGCCTCTGCTTCCTGAGTGCTGGGGGTCCACCCTGGCCAGACCTGGCCCTTTGAACTTCGGCAGGACTGGAGTCACGTTCTTTGGTCTAGCTTGGACTCACAGGACAGACTGCTTTTCACAGAGTCCTCCCGGGTCAAGTGGCCTCACCACCTCGAAGAGGCTGTATGATGGCCTGGCAGAAGTGAAGATGATCTGAGGAGAATTTGTACCTCTCTTTTTTGGTTATCAGATTATTGAAATCATGCACCCCAAGAAATTGGAATTTATCTAGGAATCTCCTGTTAGAGAAGAAAAGAGCTGGAGTCTGGTGCCAGCCAGAGGAGAGGCTTGTTCCCTAGAGAGAGATCTCTTTCACACAATTCTGGTGACAGACAGGTAAGGCCATGTTGTAGGAGAGGCTGGAGCTCAGACGGCGATGGTATAGAGGGCCAGGACCACATCTTGACTAGGGCTGTTCAGCTGAGCATATTTCTCGCCTTCCCTTTAAGCCTAGCCCTCTGTCTTGTGGATCAGACTACGTCCATTCCCTTTCCCAGTGTGGCTGTGTTGAGCAACCTGCTGCTTTCTGTTTATCATTGCTTATTTGATCGCCCTGCCAAGGATGAGCTGCTGAACCTGGCTTGTTACGGCTACCAAGGCCCAGGCTCTGAGCCTACAACACTACTGCTGACAGAGATCTTACATCCTGAATTTCTCCTTTTGGGTTCCCCTTTCTCTCAGGCTGTGTGGTTTGTGAAGCTCCAAATGTGCCTTTGCCCCAAGGGCTTCTTCCACTGAAATAGTTCCTGAACCAAAGTCTTCAGCACCTAGCACAGATTCTGCAGGTAGATAATTCTTGGCTGAATTTGCTGGTCTTCTATTTATTTTTATTAAAAAGAGAAGTCTGTGCACATAATAACCATTCATGAGCCTAGAGCCGTGGTTCTGATCCTTTCTAATGTTGCGACCCTTTAACACAGTTTCTCATGTTATGATGACCTCAGCCATGAAATTATTTTGTTGCTGTTTCATAACTGTAATTTTGCTACTGTTGTGAATCATAATTTAAATATCTGATATGCAACCCAGATGGGGGTTGTGACCCACAGGTTGAGAACCACTTGCCTAGGGGTGCTTGGTGCATCTTCCCTGTCCATCTTTCTCTTTCTTTCTGATCCTGCCAGGCACAGTACCCTACATGCCCTCTGCTTGCTACTTTTGCTTCTTGCGGGCCTTCTAAACAGTGTGAGTTTCTTCCCAGAGCAGCCTCCAAGTGGAGCATTTGCCTGCTGCTGAACTGGGCCACAGGGCAGCTCTAGGGATGTGGGCAGGAAGTCTTGAGCCACATCCTGGGGTTGCTGGGGGGGATAACTTTTCCATGTCAATGTGTTCTGTGAATGATAACTCTAGAGGCTGCTTTAGGGAGGTGGAAACGGAAGTCAGAACCAGGCAGAAACTGGCTTTGGGAACTTGGCCCTCAAAACTTCCCGCCTCTGGGCTCTTCCTTCCTAGCCTCGTGGTCCTGTCCTCAGAGATGCTCAAGTTACCCTCCAAGCTGCCGGCCCTGGAAGCTCAGGAACACAGAGCAGCGTTTTAGTCTGAACGTGTCCCATGAGGCCTGCCATGATCTTACTCTTGGTTCCTGTCTTTGCCCATTCCCCAGCTTACAGTGATTGCAGTCCATAGATGCTTCTGTGGTCCCCAGGTGCTGCTTCCTTCAGACCCACGAGCTCGCTCTTCTCTTTCTCTTAGATGCCCTGTTTCCTGGCTTCTAGCCATCTTATTTCATTATACTATATCTTATTTGGTTCTATTTTATTGACTTTTTGGTGTGTGTTTGTGTGTGTGCGACATGCTTGGGTTTCTGTGAATCAATGTGCATTGTGTCAGTGCTGGGGTCTCCCTCAATCCTTCTCTGCCTGATTTTTATTATTGTTGTCACCATTTGAGGCAGTCTGTTTCAGGCCTGAATCTCACTGCTCTGACTTGGCTGGCCGGCCAACATGTTCCAATGAGCCGCTTGTCTCTCCTTCCCCAACACTGGGATGACAGACATGGATGCTGAGGATGCAGCCGGGTATTCATCATGATCGTTTAGCAGGCACCTTATGGACAGAGTCATCTCTATTTTATTTTATGCAGAGTCTGGCTATGTAGCTCAAGCTGGCTTGAAAACCCCCCTCCTGAGCGCGGGGTCACAGGTACATACTTTAGCACGGGGTTACAGGTACATACTTTAACAGTTGACTTCTCACCAAATTGTATCTAACCCTTAAAATAAAAATAAAAAGAGGCCACCTCTTCTAGGCAGACCTCCAGAGTGATGTCAATGTCCCTCCCCAGTAACATGAAGATCAGACAAGTCACACAGCCCTTGAATCACAGAAGCATCGCCTCGCCTCAGTGACAATCTACCCTCCTCAGCACCGGATTTCCAGCTTCTCTAGGCTCTCCTTCTGGTCTCTAACACAGTTCGCCTGGGGGTATTGGTTGCAGTGAATTTTGACATCTCCCTGCTGAGGCCACTATAGACAGTCGATTGAGAGAGTGTTTTCAAGTGCAGATTCCAGACAAAGGAATGGCAACCTGCTCAGGTGGAAAGGAGCTAAAAGCGAAGTTGCACCTTGGGCTTTGTTGACTATGTAAGCGGCTAGTTTCAGGAGCCCCTCCCCTCCCTTCCTTTCTCCTGTGGGACTGAGGGTGACTGGCCTCTGCTGCTGTTATCATGGGGCATCTTCCCCAGCTTCCAGCTCACAAAGGGCTGCTGTTTGCAGCCCGCAGAGGAGGAGGGGTTCCAGCAGCTGCCTGCCTGTCCTGCCTCCCTTCTCAGCGCTTTCTGCACACAGCCTTAATTAAAGCGTGGCCAGCTTGCATTAGCACGAGGGCCCCGGGATACACAAGGGAGCTGAGGGTGGCTCCAGGCTGTACTTCTAACTATGCCAGGCCTGTCCTAAGCTCCTTGCTCAGGTCTGAAGGGGAGGAGCTGGCCCAAGAGATGGGCAAAGGCTAATCTGGCTGCCTCCCTGTCTATGAGTACCCGTGCTTGGTAGCCAGCTGGAAGAGAGAGAATTTCTGCTCTGCCTAATGTACCGGCTGTGACTTGGGCCTCGGAGAACTGCCCATTTAAGGTAAATTTCTAGTGCAGGCACAAGATGTGACTTCACAAGGTCCTGGGCTGCATTCTGACGAAAGCAGATGAAGAGAGTGGGAGAGAGAGAGAGAACTCTTTCTAGACCACAGTAAAAAAAGGCTGTGGGGCTGAAAATGTGGCTTGATTTGGAAGAGTTCTTGCCTAACTTAAGGAAGCCTTTGGTCTGATTCCCAGCACAGCACAGACCGGGTGTGGTGGTGCACCCCTCTAATCCCAATACTCCAAAGGGAAAGGCAGGGGTGTCCGAGGTCAAGGTCATCCTCAAGCTTCATAATGACTATGAGACCCTGTTTTGAAAAATGAAAGGAGTGCTGGAGAGATGACTCAGTGTGAAGAATGTTTACTGCTCTTCCAGAGAATCCAAGTTCAGTTCCTGGTGTCCTGGTCAGGTGGCTCACAACCACTTGTTGTGATCTGACATCTTCTGGCTTCTTCAGCACCTGCACACATGTCACACACACACACATACATACACATAAACAAACAAACAAACAACAACCTAGAAGAAAAGAAAGAAAAACCAAAGGGGAAATGTTTGTCTTAGCATCTTAGCTTGCCGTTGCGGTAAAACACTCTGACCGAAGCAGCTTTAGGAATGAGCTCTTCATTTCCAGCTGCCGTTAAGGGTACCGTCCATCATGGCAGGGAAGGCACGCGGGCAGGAACTTGAAGCAGCTGGTCACACTGCATTCAGAATCAAGAGGCAGAGAGAGATGACCGCTTGCTGGTGGTTAGCTTGATTTCTCCATTTTATACAGCCCAGGATCCCCTGGCTAGGAGATGGCCCCACCTACAATTAATGTGGGTCTTCCCACATCAATTCGTATGACCAAGAAGTCCCCTCCAGACATGCTCAGTGGCCCATCTCTTAGGTGATTCTAGACTCTGTTCATTTGACAGTCAGCAAGCTCTCCCTCCCTGACCAGAGCATCCTTGCCCAGTGACCATCCCTCATTCCCGCTTGTGGCTGTGCTCCTTGGTGAGCGAAAGGCGTTAAGAGGACAGCACACAGGACATTAAGAGGGAGAGCTGTCTCCCCCAGAAGAGCTCAGGTCTAAGCAGACAGGCCATGATGGGCTTTGAAGCAGAAGGGAACTCCATCCCAGTCAGGGAAAGGCTTTGCGGTCTTCACCATGCATGGCATGTCTGACTGTCACTGTGAAACAGTATTGTCATCTACAAAGTTCACACGAGAACTGCACAATTGAATCACAAAAAAATTGAACAAACTGTTTCATAATGTTTGGGGTAACTTTATAGTTTTGTGTTGGGCTGTATTCATAGCTGTGTTTGACTATGTGGCCTGTGGGCTTGGGCTGCGCCTTGTGGCGCTAATGCTGGGATCTGAACTCTACTCCTCAGATTGAGCAGCTAGTTGCCTTTTTCTTGTAGAATGCTTTAATTTTCTCTGGATTTATCCATGTTTGCTTCTTTTTGCATGCGGGTGTTTGTGTGCTGGTGCAAGCACACATGACTGCTGCCTGTGAGGAGGCCAGTTTCTCACCTTATCCCTCAGGTGCTGGATATGGATGTGAATGGATCTCACTGACTTGGAGTCCTTTGGATAGACACTCAGGAGTAGGACAACCAGGTCATGGCATAAAGGTTTTCTCACATACCCAAGTATACACCAATCAATTTAGCTGTAGGCAAACTAAAAAAATCCCTGTGCACTAGAGAATAACATGTAAAACAGAGAGATGAGCCGTAGGGTAGAAAGCATTTACAAAGCATTCACTCACGTATGGCTGAGGAAATGTACAAGATTGTGTTTGCGTGTGTGTGCACGCGCGTGCGCATGTGTGTGTGTATATGTGTGTGTGTGTGAAGCCCGAGGTTGGCTCCAGTATCATGCCAGCACAACAAGGGCATTCACTCACGTATGGCTGAGGAAATGTACAAGATTGTGTTTGCGTGTGTGTGTGTGCGTGTGTATGTGTGTGTGTGTGTGTGTGTGTGAAGCCAGAGGTTGGCTCCAGTATCATGCCAGCNCATTCACTCACGTATGGCTGAGGAAATGTACAAGATTGTGTTTGCGTGTGTGTGTGTGCGTGTGTATGTGTGTGTGTGTGTGTGTGTGTGAAGCCAGAGGTTGGCTCCAGTATCATGCCAGCACAACAAGGGCATTCACTCACATATGGCTGAGGAAATGTACAAGATTGTGTTTGCGTGTGTGTGCGCGTGTGTGTATGTGTGTGTGTGTGTGTGTGTGAAGCCAGAGGTTGGCTCCAGTATCATGCCAGCACAACAAGGGCATCCCCTCTGAACCGTCTCACTCACCCCATCACTTTAGTTCCTAATAGCAAAATCCTAGGAAGGAGACAGCAGGCCCATTAGCAGGAAATCTGAGCCATCACTCCTGCCGTCAAACAGTGCACTATACTTAGATGCAGGTTTTGGCTTAATCAGGCCCCATGTACCCTTTTTTATAACAAGTATTTTAGTATTTCCATTTTACTATCTTAAAATGAACTTTCGCCCGTATACACCATCAATAAAAATGTTGTTTCCTAAATATAGTACAATGGAAAAAAAAAAGACAGGCAAGTTTTGAAAATCAGGTGCATACTTAAACATACAAATGCTTAAAGTGGTGATGGAGACAAGTGAGTTAAAACTACATAGGCTAAGCCAGGCAGTGGTGGTGCACGCCTTTAACTCCAGCACTCAGGAGGCAGAGGCAGGCAGATCTTTGTGAGTTCGAGGCCATCCTGGTCTACAGAGTGAGTTCCAGGACAGCCAGGACAGTTACACAGAGAAACCCTGTCTCAATTCTCCCCCCGATAAAACCCAAAACAGCAACAACAAAAACCAAACTACACAGGCTAATTTGGACTTAAGAGAAGGAGAACAGCCATACTGTATTGTCAACATTTTCCTTTGTATGATATTGTTCAGAAATATGTTTGTGTGTACATGTACACGGACCATCAGGAATGTAATAGCTACATTAGACTGTGCCTTAATTGTTCAGTACTTTGAGTGGGGTTGCTCTGGGTGACTGAACTTTCTGGGTTGCTTTCATACCTTCTTCTAAAGGTCTGAATAAAACCAAGCCTGAACTCTTAATTCAGAGGGTCATTACATTCCTCTCTCTGTGTGTCAGTGTTCTTTAAAACAACTGAATAAAACAAAACAAATTCTTCTTTATTGATAAAGTAAAGTTGGGTTCTAGGCACAATTGTCTGTTGAAATTAGCATGAGCGAGAAGTACAAGAGGGGAGCCTTTGTTGTGTGTGATGCTTGTGTGTGTAAATATTTATAAAATAAGATCTCTGGCTTCATCCCACGCAGTAAATATCAGGATCCCAAGTCCAGAATTGTGACCCCCAGTGATGCTGTACACACTTCCGTCTTGTCCGTATTCACAGACACAGAATTGCAGGCTCTGCTAACTGTATAATCCTCATCAGGAGGTACTGCATGGTGCTTGTGGTTCCGGAAGTCGCTCATGAGACAGGTACAGGGACAGTAGGAGGAACAGATTCAGAGGAGTGGGTCGCTTGGGGGACTGAGATGATTAGTGAAGGGCATTCGAGGAGTGGTCAATCAGAACTGTGACTTTTCTTATAAAAATCTTTTGACAGCAAATGCAGTGACATGTTAGTGTTTGTTAAGACTGAGTAGAGAATTTATTGGTGTCAGTTTCTGATTCTATTTGGATCAGGTTTAAGAACTTTATACAGTAATCTCAGAATCAGTGGAAAACAAGGCATTGGTGCCGCCATTCTTCCGATACATTTGAACCCCTTCCCCCCCTTTTTTACCACTGAGTTTCCAGCCTGGGTTGACCTTGACCTCTCTATAAACATCCCTGAGGATGACCTTGAACTTCTGACTGTCCTTGTCTCCACCTCCTGGGAGCTGTGGTTACAGGTTAGTGTCTGTTGATGTGGAACTGGGACTTGAACCCAGGGCTTTGTGCACAGCCCACACACTCTACCAGCTGAGCTACACCTTCAGCCTGCTTTTAAAAGCTGTTGTTTTTTATATTTATTTTACTCTATTACATATTGATCCCCTTTTGTTTCCTCTCCCCTCTCTTCACATATTTAATTTGAAATAATAGCCTACCTTTAAGGAAGTCATTGAATTTACACTTTTTCGTATATTTCCAATGAACTCTTTTTTTTACCTTTTTATATGCTGTCATTTTTTTATGTAGTCTCCAATGCTTCTCCACTCTTAGCAATATTGTCCAGCATCTATACCATCAGGTCATATAGACCACATGGACACTGTTTTCTTGTAGCCATCTTTTGGTCTTCAGTTTACAAATGAACATGTTTTAATCAGTCTCTGCCAATCCCCAGTGATACTTCACCTGAGAACTTTCTCCCCTCTCCAGCTTCAGGGACAGTTTATTGTCATAGTGCCACAATTTGTGTCTGTTGCTACCCCCCCCCACACGCTGTGACCTTTATACATGAATTTTGGCTGAATATAAAAATCTTTGGTTTCTATTTTCTTTCCCAGGTATCTTAAACATATTACCCCATTGTATCAGGGCACAAAGCACTGCTAACAATGTTTGATGAGATGTTTCATTTTCTTCCTTTCAAAAGTAATGTGAGGTTTTCTTGGTTACCTAAATCATTACTCTCTTAAAACAAAATCCAAGAGCAATTTCAGCTTTTCCAGATATAAGGCATAGCTTCCTGCACTTTCATTTTGTAAAAATTTTGACTTATAATTGTCTGTCTTTGTTCTGTAGCTTCATTCTTATTCTTTAGAGAGCTCTAATGTGTGTGTATGCTGGGTTCTCTTTGCCTGACCTTGATGTCTGCCCCTCTCCTCCCAGTTTCTATTTGATTTGATAAAATTTTCTCTATATTCACCTAGTTCTTTAAGAGTATGTCTATTTTGTTTTATTCATATTCTTTTGTAAATTTCCCACATTGTTGAAATAAAAAATTTTCTTTCTTAAAAAATACATTTTTTAACTGGGTGGTATTGGCACATGCCTTTAATCCCAGCACTCAGGAGGCAGGCGGATCTCTGAGTTTGAGACCAGCATGGTCAACAGAGTAAGTTCCAGGACAACCAGGGCTAGAGAAATCCTGTCTAGAAAAACAAAACCCAAAAATACATATTTTATTTTATTTTTTTGTTTTTTGGTTTTTCGAGACAGGGTTTCTCTGTAGTTTTAGAGCCTGGCCTGAAACTGGCTCTTGTAGACCAGGTTGGCCTCGAACTCACAGAGATCCACCTGCCTCTGCCTCCAGAGTGCTGAGATTAAAGGCGTGCACCACTACTGCCTGGCAAAAAATATATATTTTAAATATATGCTTTTAACAATTTTATTTATGTTTTCTTTTATGTGTAATGGGTATTTTGCCATGCATGCAGTTTCTATGGTGGCAAGAAGGGAGTGTTGGGTTCTCTGGAGCTGGTGTTATGGACTTTGAGCCACCATGGATGCTGGAATTGAACCCGAGTCCTCTGGAAGAGAAGCTGGAGCTCTTAAACACTGAGCCGTCTCTGCAGCTCAAGTCTTTCTTTTTTTTTTCCAGACACTTTTTTTATTGTTATTAAAAAAAATTTCCACC
>LOJH01039358.1:0-14861 GCA_001685095.1 Ellobius talpinus | reverse complement strand
GGGAATTGAACTCAGGACCTTTGGGAGAGCAGGCAATGCTCTTAACCACTGAGCTATCTCTCCAGCCCCCTACCTTAATTTTTTGAGACAGGGTTTCCCCTGGGCTCCTCCTGTCTACTTCCCAGTGCGGGGGTTATAGGTGCATGCCACTACACTCAGCTTTTTCACAGGGGTGCTAGTAACCCACACTTTACCTTTGAGCCATCTCCCTAGCCCCACCCCTGAATTTTTTTTTGAGATAGTCCCACTGTGTATTCTCCTGGCTGCCCACACTACCATGCCTGGCCCAGAAAAAAGAATTCTTAAAGCAGCACGTTCTGTATCACAGAAGGGGAACCTCAACCTGGTAGAAAGGAAGGTATTGTAAAGAGGGACCTTTGTCCCTCATCTGTCAGACTGTTGAGACAATGGACTCCAGGAAATGGGGATTTCCCAGGAGTCTCATGCTAAGAGAAGGAAATAGCACCAACACCTTATGAGACCACCTGAAGCCCAGACAATAATGGGCCATGGTGCTGGGACCACACCTTGACTGGGACCTTGACCCTCTAATTCACTTTAATCTTGCTGCAGGACCCTGCAAATGCACATTAGGGGTCCCTGGAACTCTATCTCACTTCCCCATGTGGCTATACTGAATCCTTTCCTTTCCATCCTTTATTAATCTGGCTGTTTTCATTGGCTCCTTGAAGGTGGAGAGCTGAACTTGGCTTCTTAGGGTATGAACTGTGACCCCAAGTCTGGTACACTGAGGCTATCCTAGGCAAGAAGAGCCCCATGGGCAAACCTGCCTGGCCAGAAGAGCCCCAGCCCGAACCTGTCCTTAGTCCTGACGCTGCCTATAGCTCTTTAGCGGGACCTTGCACTGTGTGTCCCTCCTTTCAGGAAAGCACAGCAGCTCCTCCCACAGACCCAAGTCCTAAGGCACCGGGAAGGCAGCAATACTGACCCTTTGGCATTTGAATTCACTTCTCCTTTAATGACAACAGTTCGTCCAGGGCCCATGGAGGCGTTTAACCTTGCTTCAAATGGCAGGCTCTGAAAAGGGGCCACAGTCAGAAAGAGGCATCTTCAGGCAAGGACCTTGTGGGGAAATTGCCAACAATATGAAGGCAGGGTTGAGTCTGTGACCCCTCAGGAGGGGGCAGACCTTGGCTTTTATCCCAGGTGGGTGCCATGCAAATCGGAGCCTGGCTCACATGACACACTCGGTGATTGTTTTACCCTACAAAGCAGGGTCGGCACCATGGGTGGCACCTGACACCTTCTGCATGAGACCCAACTGCCTGCCAAGGTATCATGCCTGGGGCTTACAGTCATTCTATGGGACCAGCAGCCCACAGGAGTGGTCTAGATACATGCCTGAGGCTGTATCTGTCCAGGGAAAGTACAATGCTAGGAGCTGCCTTGGACTTTGCTGGGAGTGGAGGTTACATGTAGCAGTTAATTAGAACTTAATTTCTATACATTTCAACTGTCGACTCTTCAAACCCTAGACAAACAGCTGGGAGGGAGGATTTTAGTGTGAGTGACAGTTGAGTCTATGCTCTTAGTGGAGACAGTCTGGGTATGATTTTAGAAATGTCTCCTCTGTTACCAGGTCACAGGAACTGTCCTGCAATACAGTGTGGTGAGAATGCAACTGCCTTCAGGGTCCAGCTGCTCCTGCTCTGGGTCCGTTATAAAATGTCCCACATGGAACCACCAAGCAAAAGTACTCACTAGCTGTGTCTTGCCAGACTTCCGGACCTGGTGGAAGAGAAAGAAGAGTGAGAACAGCCTCCTGGGCAGACAGGTGTGCAGTGAGCGGCCTGCTGTGCTTCATGTTTCAGCTGCCTTGGGGGTGACACAGGCACTGAGCTTCATGTTGGGCACCGTGGGGCTTATGAAGAGTCATGTGCCCTGGAGCCAAGTCCAGCATCCTTCTTTATGTGAATACGTTACCGTCCATAAGTTAATGGTTGTTCAAGGTTCACAAGTAAACTTCAAACATATCTTACCTATCCTTCCCAAGAACCCTCCAAATACTGACATGCTGTTCCACCTGGGAACACTGATGTGCAGAGGGGTAAGGCCTTGCTTTCTTCAGAACAGCAAAGTGTCAATTTTCAAACTGCTCTTGTTGCCACAGAGGGGCAGAGAGTTCATCCACAGTGCAACTGGTGTTTGGTATTTACAAATGCTTCATTCCGATACTTCTTAAGAAGCAGGGTGACAGAGTGCTTCTTACATGACCAATGGTGGCCATTTAAACTGATAAGTTACATGTCAACCAAAAATACAGTGCCCAAGACCATAAAACAGTGCGCCCCTTGATTCTTAAATGACTGCTTCTGTCCTGGCCGCACATTAAAAGCTTAATTTGGGAAGCTGGGGAGACAGCTCAGTTGGTAAGGTGCTTGCTATGCACCCATTTAAGAGCCCGGCATGAGAGTTGCACATTTGTAACCCCAGCGCTGGAGAGACAGAGAAAGGAGGATCCCCAGGGTGAGCTGACCAGCCAGCCTAGCCAGTAGGGGAGTCCCAGGCTCAGTGAGAGACCCTGTCTCAAAAAATAAGGTGAAAGAGTTCGGGAAATGGTCCAGAGGCTAAGGCAATTTCAGGACAAGCATGAGGACTGGAGTTCAAATCCTCAGTACCCATGTAAATGCTGGGCCAACATAGAGGCCTGTCTGCAATCATAACACAAAACATGATCTCTAGAGCAAGCTGGCTACTTAGCCGAGCTGAACTGGCAAGCCCTGGCTGGATTCAACAAGGAGACTCTGCCTCAAAAGACTGAGAGCAATCAAGGAAGACATCCAATATCTATATTTGGCTTTCACACACATGTGCCAATACACAAGTCCACATGCATACACATGCACATACTGCACACATATAAATGAAAAAGTTATTAAAAAAGATGACATCCAGAGTTGACCTCTGGCCTCCACATACATGCACATGCATCTGCACACACGAGTGAAGAGAGAAAACTCCATACTTAAAAAAAAAGCCTTCCTTCCACTGATAGTAACTAAGAACATTTTTAAACTGCTGGCTTATAGAGAGAATATTTACATTTTCTCTACTTACCTGTGTCAGTCCCAGAGGAGATGTTTCCATACTCTGTAAACCCTGCAAAAAGATCATAGATTAGCTTTAACATGCATCAGAATCTTTTAAAAAATATTGAACATAAGCAAAAAAATATCAGGGATACAGAACATGGAAAACTACTGAGGATTATGATCTAAAAAATGCAACTGAACACTGGGGGGTCCACCCCAAACTGGTGAGTGTGAGAACAAGATCTGATGTTAATAGGATCATGAGCACATGAACAGCTGGGCACAGCTGCTGAGAGTACCGACTGCTCACATCCTTGGGAACAAGCTGTCAGTGTCCAAGAAACTTAAATTCCGACACTTAGAAAACTGTCTTACAGAAATGTTTATTTGCTCCCATGGACAGGAAGCACACACTGACCAGATGAAAAGGTATTCATTTACTTTGCAGGCTCACTCTAGATGTGAAGTCCCACAAACAGCAAAAGCCTGGTTAGTGAGCAGGACCCAACTAGTCTTGAAATAGTTATAGTATTTTTATCTAAATGGAAGATGTAAAGAAATTTTACTCCTACTATTTGGCCACATTGTCCCAAGAGACCCTCAGGTATGTGAGGAGGGCACCTACCGAGCTGAAGCTGAAACCGATGGAATGGATATTCACTTTGCCATAGATGCCCAGCGTGTCTATCTTCTCTAGGCCGATCCTGTGGGCATACAGCAGAGTGTGCTTCCCATTCACAGCCACCTGGGTGGACACAGAAGACAGTGGCCTCGGAGCATGTTAATGAACTCCTTATAACTATCTCCTTACAGGGAGTGGGGCTGTAGACAACACCTGCCCCAGGTTTCATCTCCAACACCACGAATATAAGTGAATGAATGAAATGCCTTCTTAGGTTTATTTTCCCACAGATCTCTGCTCACACTGTGGCTAGCAGAAATCCTAAACTCTGAGTCTTGTGTAATTAAGCGCCTGAGTCACCTCTCCAGGCAGATATATACATTTGGAAATATGTGTGATCCACATGTGTCTGTCTGTGTGTGCCCAAGAGATAGCTATGCTCAGGGCCCCAAGGGTCACACATGATGCCTGAAAGCCTGGGAGGCAGGTTAGCTCTGTCTGATTGCTGCCCCAACCCTCTCTAAGGGCCACACTCTGCCAGAGCCCACCTATATGGGAGGCACAGGCATGCACTGATTTCACTAAATGAAAGTCCACACCAGCTGGGAGCTGGGCGGTGGTGGCCTTTAATCCTGGCACTCGGAAGGTAGAGGCAGGTGAATCTCTGTGAGTTCGAGGCCAGCCTGGTCTACAGAGCAAGTTCCAGGACATGCTCCAAAGGTACAGAGAAACCCTGTCTCAAAAAACCAAAGGGGGGAAAAAAGCACTTCTCTGAGATTTCTTATCTCTAAGTTGTAGAAAGTAGAAACCTCACTCAATGGCTAAAGATGTATGGGACGATTAAGTGCCGTCTGGGAGTCCTCCACACAGTGCCTCCAAATGCCAGGCGGTGTGTGAGTCCAGGAGGGAGACATATAAGCAGCCCACAGAAGGGTCCCCAGCAGGGCCTCTCAAGGAGCTTTAAAATCCCACTTACAACAAGCCCAGGGCAACATGGTGGGTACAGCTCTACTGCCCAAGACTAAGGGGGGAACAAAAAACTGAGGAGTGCTGGGGGCCCCAGAGAGCAATGTTCCACAAAGACCTAGACCAAGATGTGGGCACACTCCTGGAGCTGGAGGACCTCTGGTTTACAAGCCCTCTAGATGGGGTCTGAGGGCTGGCACTCAGAGGAGCCTCTGGAGCCAAACTGCAGCCCAGGAAGCCAGTGGCTGTATTCACAAGGCCCCCAGGACCCTACAGCAGTATCTGGCTGTGAGACTGGACCTGCCCCTTTGGGGTGCACCCTGGTCACCAACAGTCTGTTCATGCTGATTTTCCCACAGTTTAGGTAGGGGTTTTATAATCCACTCCCCTAATGATGCCATGATTCTGGGTCAATCCAGAACTTAATCCTCCTAAGAAGGAGTATCTGTTCTGGACCTGTTTCCATCTGGACAGAGAATGATGGGTCTGAGGCCTCAGAGACGCCCCAAGCTCGCTCACTCGCACACTCCCCTTCTCTCTTAGAACCTACCTGGAATTTGTTTTTTAGTACCATGATCACAATTTCAAAGGATTTCTCTTTTCTGAAGGGCATGTCGTAGGTGATCTCCTCCCAGCCCCATTTCTCATTTGTCAGCGTGTTACAAACAATGCAGTTGGACCTTTTGAAGCGAGGGTTAAAGTGGAAGGCCACATCAGCCCTCGGCTTCAGGCTGTTGCCGAGCTGCAAGTCCACCTGGAATCTGGGCAAGGGCAGAGCAGAACCACATAAGTCTGGAAAGATGAGCCGTGGGGAAGGTGTAAATAATTCTCCCACACAGACACCCCTTCCTCATCCACAGCAGCTACAAGGCAGCCTGCCCATCCTCCATTCCTCCTTCCCCAGTAACAGAGAGCTGTAGGACTCAGAATAACAACTTTCCTTTCCTGACCGCCCTGGATCCTGGCCTGTCTGTGTGGGCACAGTCTGCTGAACGGAAAGCAAATTTCAGGAGACTCCTGGTCTGGAGTCTGCACAGACTGGCAGCACCCAGTCTTCATCCGCTCCTGCTCCACACCCCCACCCCTGCTCCGCATACACCCTCCAGCCTTTCAAAGCAGGAAAGTGAAGGTGCACTTTTTAGCTGAGGATCCCGATTAAGAGGCCTGCCCTCAGGAGTACTCAAGTCACAAGCTGATGGGTAGAATTAACTGCAAAGCACAGGGGTCTCTGTGAGGTAATTCCCACACATTAAATCAGTGATGTCAGCCACTGAGAGCTCAACTCTGACTGACATGGCCTGTGATGGTTACTCTTGTCTACCTCACTGCATTTCGGGTCACCTAGGAGACACACCCCTTGGTGTGTCTGTGAGAGCATTTTCCTGAGAGGTGTGACTGAGGGAAGAAGACCCGTCCTGAACATAGACAGCACCACCCATAGACTAGAGTCCCTGACTGAATACAAAAGAAAAAAAGGGACAGTAAAGTGAGTCCCAGTCATTCATCTTTCTCGCCTTCCTGACTAGATGTGATAAAGTGCCTCAGATCCTCCACCAGAGTAGAACTGCCGTATTCCCATTGGCTAGACTGTCTCCTCAAATCATGAGCTAAAATGAGCCTTTCTTCCTTTTGTTGCTTTTCTCAGTAATAACAAAAAGAACCACACACCCAAAGCAGACACTCAGCAAAACCACCAAGACTTCCTGTTATCCAACAACCCCCCACTTTCTATCAGTATATCTGTTTATATTGAAACCAGACTTACAGCAATGCTATAAAAAAATTCCAGCAACCAGTTAGGCATGGTGGCGCACGCCTTTAATTCCAGCAGGCAGGAGGCAGAGGCAGGCGGATCTCTGTGAGTCTGAGGGCAGCCTGGTCTTCAGGACAGCCAGGGCTGTGTAGAGACCATGTCTCAAGACAAAACACAATACAACATTCCAGTTGCCTTTGCCTTTACCCCACTACTCATCCTCCTCACACCTCAGAGCTGCTAGGGGAACAGCAGGCCTCTACACCGCCCCTGGGAGACGTCCACCGGGACATAGCGATCTTACCTGTCCACATCATTAGGAATATGCCCACGGATTACAATCAAAGAGCCAGGCTTCAGCTGCTCAGAAATGGTGCCAACATAGGGGACTGTCTAACGGAAAGAAATTTTACAAATGTATTTTCATAAACAAATTCAGTTACAAGGCAATTATAGCCAAATTCAGTGACTAATGGAGGCTGGTGGCAGATGGCCTTGAACTTCCTACTCCCCTGTCTCTCTGCCTCCCAAGTCCTGACTCCAGGCAGTCACCACGCCCAGCTCACACTTGGATCCTAAAGTCTGAACAGAGATGATGAGTAAGGTTCTATAGCGGATAAGAAATGAGTGTGAGGCACAAACACTGGCCCCTGACTGGTGCCTACACTTGGGTTTCCAAGACGACCCTTATGGCCCTAAACAACAGGCCGACACCTGTAGCTTTCCATCTAGGTGTCTGGAGCACTCCTGTGTGTGAGGCAGACAGTGCCTATGTGAGCACCACCAGATAAAAACCTCTAAGTCTTCAGCATCTCCCCCACAGACAGCTACACATGGCTGTCACACTGTGGAGGACCTAAAAGGCCCGGGAGCATGTACTGCCTCTGCCCCTGAGCCTCTTGGACTGGCAGAGTAGCTCCCTGTCCTGTGGCTGCAGCAACTCAACAGCTATGCTTATAAGCCTGTGCTGGTGACTCAGCACAGTGGAGTATAGCCTTAGCGAACTGGGTTCCGAAAGGAGCCTGTATCAGCTCCAGTTGCGGCTACTGTGGATGAATGGTTTATGAATGAGGAGTACCAGCCAAGCCAGACTCACATCTACTAACTTCTCGGCCAGTTGGAAATCAAGCATGCCTTCAGCTCTCTACAAGCCAGGTGTGGTGGCTCAACCTGCAGTATCAGCTCTTGGGAAGCTGAGGCAAAAAGATTGATGTATGTTGCAGATAGCCTGGGCTACAAAGTGAGATGCCTGCTCTCCTCTCACAAAACAAAAGCAAGAGTGCCAAGAACCACCACAGACGCTCCGGGAAGATGATGGAGCTCCCACAGACTCCACATGACAGCTTTTCTAGTATAGAATGAAGACATCTTCCAAATTACTCAGTCAATTTGAATGGAGAAGAGTGAGCCTGGCTTTTATTTCTTCAAATTCTTTCAGTGAAACTAATGAAAGGAATATACCAAGTAGGAAAAAGGACATCACCAGTTACAAAGTGTACTTTGTCTTTTCCAAGAAGTGTTTTAACACGGACAGAGCTTGCACCAATATGGACCAAGAACGCTAAAACATCCATGAGGTCAAAATGAAAAGGTAACAGTTCCTGTCTTGATCGCACCGAGTACAGAAAAAAGATCACACACACATACACTCACAAACACATACAGTCATCACACATACACATATATATGTATATATATGTATATATACCTGAACTCTCTCATACACATGCACATACACTCACAAATGCATACAGTCACCACATACATATACACATATGCACTCTCTCATACACATGCTCACACATGCACACACTAACACACACAGAGAAACCTGGTCTTGTTTCTTTCCAGTCCACAACCTTGAGGTGCTTTTAACTACAACATACACAAAGTCACTTTAAATGTCTTCACTGGTGTTAAATTTTGTAAACCTTCCCTTTTAACCCTTTGCCACATAAGGCTATTTCTCCCAAAAACTCTGTTTGACATGGTGTCAAACCTTTCTTTCACTATGACACTCTGGAGGTTAGGGAGAACAATTATAGCTGCCGCATCCTTGGCACACACACAACTGACTCAGCACCTTACTTCTGTGACTTCTGCCATTTCTACTGCCAAGAGTCTCCCTGTGGGTCACCACACCAGTGCCCCGATGTCAGGCCTCTATTCACACTGCCGTGGTAAGAAGAAAGCAAGCAAGCATAGAAAACCAAAGCAGGCTCTTCACGGGTTTCCAGAAGGGCCAGGATGTCGAGTGCATTTTCCAGCAATTAGTCAGAGACTCATAACAGCAGCCAGAACGGTACGGCATGCTTTGCGTGGGCCTCTCACCACTGGCTAGCAGTGTTGAAAAACACAGGGGAAGCCTAAGACTTTAACTTATGGTGGACAGTTCTCGTTTCAAAAAGGCTACAAAAAGCCAGGTGTGGTAGGACACACCAGTCTACAATCCCAGTACTGGGGCTGAGGCAGGAGGATTTCAAGTTTGAAGTCAGACTAGCAGCAATGCCTTATCTGAAAACAAACGAATGAATGAGCAGTGAAGGGACAGAGATGTGGCTTCGTGGTAGAATATACCCAAATCATGAAGCAATAGGTTCTATCTTCCATATGATAGATGACAGACAGACAGACAGACAGACAGACAGACAGACAGACAGAGATATGAGAAGGAAAGAAGGAATGAGCAAGCCAGTAAGCTAGCTCAGCAGGTAAAGGTGCCTGCTGCCGAATCTGATCACCCGAGTTCAACTTTGGAACCCAAATGGTAGGATAGAAGAATTTTCCAAAAGTCATCCCTGGACCTTCCTTCGTGTGTATGTTGGGGCATCAAGGTATATGCATGCACACATACCACATACACAGTAAACAAAAAATGTAAAAAAGAAGAAGGGAAACCTATGCAGAATAAGAAATCCATTTTTCTTTAAAAGTTATGCTTTTAAGAAAAATCTGAGACATGCTACCCCCTCAGGGCCCTGAAATTCTCTGTCCCAAGCTTCTCATTACCTTGGACTGTCATTGTTCCTCCCCCAGCCTGAGAACAAGAGCCCCATCTACTTTTCAGCCAGTCCCATCACAGTGTCAATCTTCCAGGGAAATGCCATGTATACTAACTGAACTGTGTTCATGTCTGGCCCCCAATGAATAATTGCAACTTGAGTGTATTTTCAGTCATAGGCAAAAAAAAAAATTTGCTAAAAATCTATTACCGGGTTATAGATGATATTTTGAAGGTTGTTCAAGGACAACATTGTTCTTTTCCAACTTATTATTGATATTGTTGATTGGAGTCTCTCTTCTTTATATAAGGTTTTACCCACGTGTCATTTAAAGAGTATTGAAATTGAAAACTTGCCCTGTGTAAAAGCAAAATAGGAAAGCAAGCATGCATAATTTTTCTTCACATCAAATTTTAATATGCAAATTATATTACTTTAATGATAGTTATCAAATAACAGAATGTTAGTATAACCAAAGAACTACCCTGTATTCTTTTTTTTTGAGACAGGGTTTCTCTGTGTAGGCCTGGCTATCCCTAGAACTCTCTCTGTAAATCAGGCTGGCCTCAAACTCACTGAGATCTGTAAGTCCCAGTCTCTGGCCTCCATCTTTGGAGGTCCCGCCCCTCCCTGTGGTCACGTTGGCGGTTTCCAAGTTTTCTTGGGGACCACCCGAGAGCGCAGGAATACCATTAAAACCTGGATATCCTTTAATTCAGCTTCTTGTGATTTGGCTTGATTGGGATTTTTGGCATCAGCAGAGAGCTCGCGTTAGGAAATATTTCTAACAAGATCCACCTGCCTCTGCCTCCCAAGTGCTAGGAGTAAAGGCGTGCGCCACCACCACCTGGCTCCTAAATTCTTAATAATGTATTTATACATGAAATAACTTTAAATTATCAGTGTAGGAAGTATTTTAAAAATACATAAGCAGAAAATTACATGGAGTTTGCTGTTAAAAATACTGAAATTGCAAGTGTGGGGCACATGTCTGGAAACCCAGCCTCTTAGGAGGCTGAGGCAGGAAGACTACAAATTGGAAGCTAGCCTAGGCAATTTACCAAGACCCTGTGCGGTGGTCTGAATAAGAATGCCCCCCATAGGCTCATATACTTAGCACTATTAGAAAGGATTAGGAGGAGTGGCCTAGTTGGAGAAAGTGTGCCATGGGGGGTGGGCTTTGAGGTTTCAGAAGCCTAACCAGGCCGTGTCTCTCCCTTCCTGCTGCCAGTAGATCCAGAGAGAGAACTTTCAGCTACTTCTCCAGCACTAAGTCTGCCTGCATGCTGCATGACGGCAATGGACTTAACCCTTTGAAACTATTAGCAAGTTCCCAGGAAATGCTTTCCTTCATGAGTGTTGCCATACTCATGGTGCCTCTTCACAGCAATAGAACAAGGACCAAGACATCCTGTCTCAAAACAATTTTTTCAAGTGCTAAGGGTAGAGCTGAGTAGAAAGCTTGCCTAGAGTGCACGAGGCCCTAGGTTCTATCCCAGCATTGGGAACCAAAAACAATTAAAACCCAAGCTAGGAGATAAGTAGTCATTTACACTGTGCTTAGTATGACTGAAGCCTTGGATTCAATCCTCAACACCAAAAAAAGGTGAGGAACGGGTTTGGGGGGGTGGGTGGTTCAGTGATAGAGTGCTTGTCTAATGTGCTCAAGGTCCTGGGTTCAGTCCCTAACACAAAAACAAAACTCTAAACTAAATGCCAAATACCACTCAAACAGTCCTATGAAACTATGAGAATATTCATTTAACTTTTCCTGTTTGTAGAACGAGTAGGAGTCCCATTGTAGAACTACTCTGTAGTTGGTTTTTACTTTACTCTTTTGGGGGTGAGGGGGTCCCACCACCCAGCTCCTAAGAAAAACACATGGAGGCTTATTATTTCTTATGAATGTCCGGCCTTCGCTTGGCTTGTTTTTTTTTTTTGCCAGCTTTTCTTAAATTATCCCGTCTACCTTTTGCCTCTGGGTTTTTACCTTTTTCTATTTCTGTACATCTTTTCTTCCCTTCTTAGTGGATGGCTAGTTGGCTGTGTGGATGGCCCCTTTTCTCGTTTCTTTATACTCTCTTCCTTCCCAATCCCACTTTTTCTCCTCCTATTTATTCTCTCTGCCTGACAGCCCCACCCATCCTTTCTCCTGCCTTGCTATTGCCGTTCAGTACTTTATTAGACCAATCAGGTGTTTTAGAGTAACACAGCTTCACCGAATTAAACAAATGCAACATAAAAGACTACAACACATCTTTGCATCATTAAAAAAGATGTTCCACAGCATAAATGTAACACACCTTAAAATAATATTCCACAACACTCCCCTGAGGATTAAACAAGTTTAAATAGTGGAAAACAGCTCAGTATGTGTTAGCTATTATCAGTATGTGTTAGCTATTATTACTAGAAAAGATGGCTCTTCTTCAGCCAGCCAAATTAAGGAAGTCAGAGGTGGGGTGGTGAGGTCTAGCCACTCCTCAGTATACTAGATACAATGTTCTGTATCTGCTCCACTTTTAAAGATAAAAGTGCCTACTCCCCTCTGTGCCGTTCCCAGTGAAACATTTTATTACCTCTAGGACTGATGACTCAAACTAGAACCAAGCCAGAAACGAAACTAGAGTTTCCTGCAGTTTACTTCCTACAGTCTGTTAGTCTGTACTACAATAGGCACTCACCAAATCTCTTAGTTTTTACTGGGAAAAAGGAAACTGATCGTTCTTGGTTACACCCTAAAAGACAAACCTAGACCCCTACCCAGTATTTGTCACTATCACTTTATTCAAAACCCTTGAACCTTTCGTTCTGTTCGTGTAGTTCAGGACGCAGGAACAGAGGAAAAAGGAGACAAGAACTGCCTTCACCACATCCATAATTGATATCTTGCCCAGAGAGATATCTAGATGGCCTAGACTGGCATTAAATAACTAGTCCCCGAGAAGTCTCCAGGCAAGTCCCACCATCTCAGTCAAAAGAAGCCTTCGCCTAGATTTTAGGAGGAACCCCAAACTCAGAGAAATTGCATTTTCTCTACATTCAACATTAGGATCGAATGACTCAGCGTCCTAAAGTGTGTGTCTGTGATCACAGAGTGTGGCATGGCTGTCAATCAACTGTCCTAGGGCCTGTCTTTCTTGGGGATCCAGGTAACGCTCGCTTTTTCCTCGGCTGGGGATGGAGACCACAGTCGGGGAGCAGCCGAGAAGAAAGACCTCACCCGCGGCGGTCAGCGCTGTCCCGACACTCCGGCCAGAGAACAAGCCTCAACCCATAACCACCTCCAGGAACCCAGTGTCCAGAGCCCAGTACCCGGATCCCAGTGTCCGGAGCCCAGAGCGCGTGTCGGATAGGGACGGCGCGACGGCGTGTCCGCACTCGAACCACCCTTCGGATTCCTATCTGGGGACAGTGACATCCCGATGCCCCTGAGCCCGGCGTCGCCCGGACTCACCCCAGGACGGTGTTAGTAGGCGCTGTGCTCTGGAGTGGCCCCTGCAGGACACCGTCCGGGTTCCCCGCGCGACTCCAGGCAGTGGGCGGGGTTAGTCCGCGGCCGTTTCCGCAGGGGCGGGGCGTCCGAGGGCTGCGAACCTGGGTAATGGGTTCTTCCTGCCACCCCTGCTGACCACTGGCTGGCTGCGGGAGTGGAGCGTCTAAGTTAGTTCAGGGCTGGGGTGTGGCTTACTCGTGCTGGAGGCCCCCAGGTTGATTTCCAACCAGCTCAACAGGTCGGGGTGCGTGCCTGTGATCCCAGCCCTTGCGAAGTGGAGGCTGGAGGATTTTAAATTCAAGGTCATTCCTGGAGACCTTAATGGAGAACTTAGAGTTCTGGCTCACTCTGGGATAGACACTGTATCTCAAGATGATAAAAATGCATTTAAAGAGCAATTGTGAGCGGCTGTGGTTGGGGCCAGGGTCCACCAGATTTAGCTCCTTTGTAGCCTTGGGTCTGAGCCAAGCGACGCTGTGAGCCAATCGGATTTAAAAGCCGCTCCTTTTTACCGATAACTCGCCTTAGGTGTGGAGGAAATCGATTCAGTATTGCCCCAGCAGGAAATCTCCATCCTGGGAGCAGTAGCCTGGACGTGCCAACTCTGTAACTCGCTAGTAATTCTGTGCTGGGGTTTGCTAAGTGAGACGTTTCCTTAGAGCACAGTTCAGAGTGTGGTGTTGGATTCTGAGTAGAGGAGATGATCAATAAAGGCTCAGCTGCACAGTGAGGAAACCGCACTGCTGACAGTTTGGCCTGCTTGGGGTATTTTGAGCGGCTGCAAGGTTTTGATGTGCTAACGGGATCAAAGTTATGCTGACTGTTGCCCGTGTTTATGTTTGAAAGACGCGTTTGATATGGCCTTTTTTTTCCTCTCTGGTTGTGTGTTTTGTTTAATTTGAATTCATTACCAGCAAGCCTCTTAGAGGCCACCTCATGTTCTGATTCATTGTTAACTTTTTTCCTCTTGTCCGTTTTCTAAATTGGATTCACTCCTCAGGATTCTACTTGAATAGCTGGATTGAACCCCTGATGCCTTAGCGTTGTAGTATTGTTAGGTGTGGTGGACTTCTAACCTACTTTCTCTGAGTTTTGAGTTGGGAAAGGGAATTTGCTGTACACATTCCCAATGCCTTGTGTAAATCCTCTAAAGAAATAGGTCCCTAACAATTGGATTGACTACTACATTATTGGTAAGTGAAGAGCAATTGAGTACCCAGTTTTGCCCAACTCTTCCACACTTCTTTGCAAGGCTAAAATGAGTTAAGATAAATTTATCTCAGTGCTGGATGCATACCAAGTTGTGGAAAGAGCTTGTGCAAAGTCCTGGGGCTTGTGAGAGCCACTGCATGATCTGAAAACAAAAATCATCAGCGTGCTGAGGCTGGCAGGTGGGAGCAAGGTGAGATGAGGTCCCCTAGGAGAGCAGATAAGAGAAAACACCTTTGGCCAGAACCCTAAGAAGAAAGATCCAGAAAGAGAGAAAATGAGAGCCGCTTTGGAGACCTGCTGGGCATGGCTACAGGTACCAAAATAGAGAGCAGCCAGGTGGGCTGAATTCCCTGAGGGCTCAAAGAACAAACAGGATGGATGGGCAAAGCAGCAAAGGTCACTAGGAACTGACTTTGAAGTAGGAAAGAAATGAGAGATTAATAAGTGGTGGAAATAGGAGCCTTAAGCTTTAAAAAAACATTTTGCTGGGAAGGACTGAGAAACAGCAATATAGCAAGGGAATGAAAGAGTAAAGAATGGTTTTTCATTGGGGCTGGAGAGGCAGATGCCTCAGAAGTTTGGAATACACATGATGCATGCAGAAGACCTGAATCCAACTGCAGATCATAATCACTTGCAGCTCTAGGTCCAGAGGATAGTATACAGAGAGAGAGAGAATAAGATACACAATCTTTTTTTAAGATTTTCATTTTCTTTATTATTATTAAAAAATTTCCACCTCCTCCCCACCTCCCAT